>BLKR01013405.1:0-11538 GCA_011170035.1 Teleogryllus occipitalis | reverse complement strand
CTTTCTTTTATATATATATAGATAACGGCGAACGAAAGGCGTCTATCATTATCGCCTTCTGTTATCAGTGCGGCGTTACAACAATGGGTTACCACAGGCAACAATAACCGCTAACATACGAAATCACGCGAAAACGTGCGTTCTCACACAGGAACACTGTCGAACGGGATAAACAGTATCCTATGTCCGTCTCCTGGCCCTAAGCTTCCTGCTCACCAACTTTCAGCCAAATCGGTACAGCCGTTCTTGAGTTATAAATAGTGTAACTAAGACGGCTTTCTTTTATATATATAGATAACGTCGAACGAAAGGCGTCTATCATTATCGCCTTCTGTTATCAGTGCGGCGTTACAACAATGGGTTACAACAGGCAGCAATGACCGCTAACATGCGAAATCACGCGAAAACGTGCGTTCTCACACAGGAACGCTGTCAAACGGGATAAACAGTATCCTATGTCCGTCTCCTGGCCCTAAGCTTCCTGCTCACCAACTTTCAGCCAAATCGGTACAGCCGTTCTTGAGTTATAAATAGTGTAACTAATACGACTTTCTTTTATATATATAGATATATAATATATATATATATATATATATATATATATATATATATATATATATATATATATATATATATATACTAGCTGACCCGGTGAACTCTGTTCCGCCTTAACAGCCGGTCCCATCTTTTCCTCGCGTCGCACTCACTGTGAGAAACTGTACTATCCTTGTTGCACTCGTGATAATAAAGCAATTGCAGATGTGTTTTTTTCTCAAACAAAGAAAAATTTTAAAAAAACGCTCTGATATTAAATAGATAATTAAAAAATCTATCTAATTATACTTCACTTCACTTTTTAACACGCTTTTATTAGCTTCATTTGTATCTTTGCTTGATTACTTGCTTGTTCTCCGCTGCAGGACGCTTCTGCACAGAAAACATAGGCGAAAAGGCGCAAAAATATACGAAAACGCGTGAAAACGTGCGAAAACGCATGAAAACGTGCGAAAACCCTCGAAAAGGTGCGAAAACCCGCGAAAACGTCCAAAAACGTGCGTTCTCACACAGGAACGCTGTCGAACGGGATAAACAGTCCAAACTATGTCCGTCTCCTGGCTCTAAGCTTCCTGCTCACCAAATCGGTACAGCCGTTCTTGAGTTATAAATAGTGTAACTAACACGACTATATATAGATATAACGGCGAATGAAAGGCGGCTATCATTATCGCCTTCTGTTATCAGTGCGGCGTTACAACAATGGGTTACAACAGGCAACAATGACCGCTAACATGCAAAATCGCGCGAAAACGTGCGAAAACGTGCAAAAACGTGCGTTCTCACACAGGAACGCTGTCGAACGGGATAAACAGTATCCTATGTCCGTCTCCTGGCTCTAAACTTCCTGCTCACCAATTTTCAGCCAAATCGGTACAGCCGTTCTTGAGTTATAAATAGTGTAACTAACACGACTTTCTTTATATATATATATATATATATATATATATATATATATATATATATATATATATATATATATATATATATAATATATATTTGCGAATTGCCTTGGAACATTCAATTTGAAGAATATGAACTAAATAAGAAGACAACCAGAAATGTAAGTACAATACTAGGGAAAATACATGTCTCAGAATGTAAAGATCGATTTTCAATTTAGTGTGACTTAAAACTTATTCACCTTTTTCATATAAACATACAAAATACTAACATTTTAATTCTTATTCGCCTACAAAACACAAATCAGACTGAGGTTGTGGAGCTTTAAAATCTTAAAAAATTGGGGACAAAAATGTGGAGGTGTTAAGCAACTCAGGGGAATCCAATCAAGTTGTGGAAGCTTTTGCAACAAAATTTTCCGAACTAATTGAGAATGGTTTTATTATAGGAATGAAGAATAACGCAGAAGAGCAGCTAACAGAGCTAAAAAGCTAGTGTCGAAATCCTGCCGCCGTCAGGACTCGAACCTAGGACTTCCCGGTCAAAGGCGCTACAGTAACGTCAGTTGAGCTACCGCTCCCGGTGAAATTGCAGTATTATCAATTCATATTATGTATGGAGATAATATACAAGGCCATTGGGTGTTGACAAATTTTGAACGGACGAATAACATGAACAACCACCATGATTTATTGATAAGTCCAATGCCAGATACTATAAGAACATATTTGAAAAAACCTAGGCGTGAAAGAACTGAAGTAATAAAGAAATTTTCAACACATGAAAATAGTTTTAAAACAGTATGCAGCGTCAGTCGCATTCATCTAGTCGATACAAGTATTCGTTTCTATTTTATCATGTGTATTTTTCGAGATATTGAGGTCACTGTTTTTTTCAAATGGAATTTTTTTAGTCTATCATGACGAGTATAAAAGATGAATCCAATGATATACATACTATCATACATTCCGTATGAATTTTTTGAAGTAATTTTGAATGTTTGCGACGTGTCTAACGGATATTTTGAATGAAACAGTCCGGTACGCAAGGCCTCGCAGAGCTCTGCCCGCTAACGCGCACTGGGAGAAGGGAAGCTGAATACGAAAGGTATTTCAAATCTTCACTGAACCTGTGGTGGTATGGAATGCGGAACTGGAGTTTGTGATGGTGTAGGATGCGAATCGCACTGGACTGGCATACACCTACATCTTTGGCAATACGTCGAGAACCTTTGCGTGGATAAAGAGGTCATCGTCAGTACCGCCATTTCGCTTTCTTGATTCGTGGCTTTTTTTAAAAATTTGTAGCATGAACAATTGACGCAACGCGGCTTTTATGTATTTAAGGAGGTTGTCACATTATGTCAAAAATAAGATTAAACTTCGCAACTGAAATTTATCACAAGATTAGATGTTTTTACATGCTTTCCCAAAATATAAAGTGATTCTACCGTATAGTTTTAAAGATAATCACATTTGAAAACTTGCGTTTTAACACGCAAAGTATAGGGAAATGATCTCGTCCGACCGTAAATAATTAAATTTGAAACACATCTACATAAGATTACACGAGGGGAAAATATTACAAATGTAGATTAAACCTTTCTGAAGAGAATAGAATAGAAATGAAAAGATTTTACCGTGTAGTTTGGACAAAAACGCAAAAAGAAAATAACATCTGTCATAAGTTTTTCGTAAGAACGAAAAAGTGCGGCAACGTTGCATGACGTACCACTCGGCGGGAATTTTAAATATTGCGAAACAGAGGCTGGTTTGTAGGCATTGCTTTGTGAACTGGCATGCGTATGCGGGGTCATTCATGATGAATGAAGATAAAATGTTGTTTAGCGAGTTCTTCAACGTTCACGATGCGGCGACCATCAACAGGAAACATGTCTTCGTCTGTAACGTTTTATTCTCCGTTTCGCGGCTACAGACAAATTTGTTTTCCACGATAACTTACGTTTCGTAACAAATTGCCCTTTATATCTCAACTGTTCGATCATGATTTCAGGTAATAAGACCTACAAAAACAACTCAGCTCAACTCAATCACACACTGTTCTGTACGTTCTTGACCTTCCCGAAAACGTAAACCATTGGTACCAATAAAATAAATATAAAGTGTTGCCAAGTTTATTGCCTGAAAGTTATCAGTTCTCGGAAGGAGGTAATTGCGATCTAAAGGTATTATTCTTGAAAGAAAACATTTACATAATACGTAAGAAATGTCCTACTTATAAGATAACTAGAATTTGAAGAGAAATGCAGTCATACATAAACGTTGATTACTCCAGTATTTTCAGTATTTCATGTTGGTATTTGGAGTCAAATTAGCTTCTTAGCTTGCGTTTGTAAAATAATTAACACTTTTTAATACATCATTTAAAAAATACTCGTTTACCAATCATCGCGAAATACAGAAATAATATACTTGATACTCGTTCTTCATTTTTTAACAAGCACGTTCCAAAATTACAACTTTTCGTTCGGCTGACTAGAGAGTAATGTGACAGCCTCCTTAAATACATGTCTAAAAAGTTCAAAAATACAGTTATTCAAATACAAAATGTGTTTAAAATACGTATTTCAAATACAAGTATTTAAATACTGCCCAACCCTGGTTACAGACGAAGATGAAAACACTTCCCATCCTTAAAAATCATTGCAGTGCTCTAATTGCAATTGATTCAGTCATTGATCAGAGAATATGAATAAACCGATCCCAAATCTAGACACATTAACGTTGTGGCGTGATGCAGTTTAAAGAGACTATAAAAACGTACCTCGTCACCCGCCGCAGTAGGCAAACTGCGCCCCAACTTCTCGGTGACCTGTTGAGTCTGGTCTAGCTTCTGCGGTGTCGGTCGCTGCTCCAGTCTCGTTTGGGTTGGAGCCATTTTTGATGAAAAGTCAAGTACTTGAAAACACTCCTTCTTGTGTAAAATTACACGTTCAAGGTTGTTGGCAGGTTCCCTGCGAAATATTACATTTAATTTTTAAATATATTGAAACGTCAGTTATCAGCATTATACTTTTCCACTATCATCTTCATATCAAAAGAATACAACAACAGATGACAAAGTATGCATGTTAATTATGATGTGTAATGGCTTTATACTTGGGTTTTTCTAACGTGGCGGCTCAGGGTAGTATCTCCAAATGAAATTCGGCAAGCCTTTTTGCGTCTTTCTTGATCCTGCCATACGATGTCGCATGATCGCCACCGCATCAAGCAGTGCTGCAGATCAAGCGACTCTAGCGGCAGGATTGAGAATGACTCAAAGAGTTGTGCCGAATTCCATCTTGAAGATACTACCCTCAGCCCCCACTTTAGAAAAACCCAAGTATAGAGAGAAATTTGAAGTTAAATGTACACGTAAAAACAGGGCAATACGGAACTGCAAAATAAAACGAATCACTCACGTTTGTCGTGAAGAGCACGGATGACAATTTTTTTTTATTTTATGTCAAAAACAGTTAAAAACTGTGTGTGACGTGCTATAGGGAAAAGTAAATTCTGTGCTAATTTTTAAAATTCTGTGATCCCTATTCTAAGCCATTTACTACCTGAATTTTGAATACAGAAAGAAAAAGAACGTCTTTTGCAAGAATTGCTAACAAAATATTCGCTCCGATGTAATAAAATCTATTTTCAAGAGTAAATCTATACTAATACAAGTGAATTCAACGACATGTAATCGACATCGATATCACAAAAAAGACTGTATTAATTGATACGGCATTATTACAGGCTCTTCTTCAGGGTTTGACGCAGTGTCCTGGCACAGTTTGGTGAAGATTAATGCTACACAAATACAGTAAATAAATAATTTAAATAATGCCTTCGTAGATCCACCACGATCACTTTTATCGCCTGTCGCTAAGATGTGTTTATTTATGATACATTCCGCTAGAGGCCAGTAGCGGCGCGCCAGATCACGTAATAATATTCTAAAATTTTTAAATTCTAATCGCTAAACAGCGTTCAACCGTTAAATGAACAATTTGTAGCACTATTGTTAAATTTTTTGAAGACGTTAATAAGCAAAACAAATTAAAATTGTAATACACTGTAGGTGGAGTGCTTGCAGTCGTCACAAAGTGCAGTGCATGTCTTCTGTAGTCAATGGTTCGTAACTTCGATTATCGAACTATATGTAACTTCGATTTAAACATAGATGCACTTCAAGGACACGAGCTGGAAGGAGAGGGGAACACTATTATCCAATCGCCAGCTTCATTCGGACTTTTGGAAGTTTCGGCATTGCAGCTCTCGATTGTCCCCCTCTCCTTCCAACTTGTGACCTTGAAGTGCAGCTATGTTTAAATCAATGTACATTTGTTTACACGTTGTCGGATCACGTGGTCGAAGGCTTGAAAATGCATGAATTTGTGCAAATATGACACCTACACGCAATAAGTTGAAGCGAAGAAGGCAAACCTACGCTGCGAATAGTGCAGGAGAATGCTTGGAAGTAGCTCAAGCAAGAAGGGAAAGATCCAGATTGGCCGCAAGGTTAAGAAGGGAAAGAACAAGAGAGAAGAATGTAGTTGTCAGAGTTATTTCTCAT
The DNA here is from genome assembly GCA_011170035.1 of Teleogryllus occipitalis. Lineage (NCBI taxonomy): Eukaryota > Metazoa > Arthropoda > Insecta > Orthoptera > Gryllidae > Teleogryllus > Teleogryllus occipitalis. The sequence goes on along the minus strand of BLKR01013405.1, from coordinate 5,508 downwards.
TTCTTTTAAAAATTACATTTATTTTACGTACATATAGTTCTTAGTGTTCAGTGTAAATGTATTCTATATTTTCTATCTATTCTTGCAATTATTTCTATTTCCTATCAGTGTTTGCAAAGTTTAAATGTTTTTTCTTCTCATTTTTTGTGTATTATATTACTTTTACATACTTTACTTTTAGCGTGCAAATACATTCTATATTTCCTATCAATTCTTGCAATCTATTTCTATTTCCCATCTATTTTTCCAAAGCATACCATCAATATATTTCAATTTCTTATCTATTCTTGCAAACGCATACCATATCATACTCCATTGCATACCATATTATAAAAATATTGTTTCTCTACTACATCTCAATTTTGCCCTGGTTAGAAAAAACTGAATGTGTATTTTCATACAATCCACAACTCAGCTACAACTCTGATATATCTGTAAATATTGGGAGTATGAATTCAATATGCCCATTCTGCAAGGCTTTAAAGTGGTAAAATGAAACTCCAGGTTTATGTTGTAAAAATGAAAAAGTGTACCAAAAAGAAATAAATGGTCTACCTGAGCCTTTGCTGAGCTTGCTATATGGCAAAAATTCTGATGCACTACATTTCCAGAAATTCATTGACATTACAATTCATGCTTTCAAATGACATCATTTGGATGTACTAGAATTGTTGAATTGTGTCGTAGAATTATGCCCGCTTTTAAGATCCAGAGACAAGTTTATCATAGGATAGGAAGTTTGCTTCCCGATTTAAATGAAAATCACAAATTTCTGCAAATTTACTTTATGAATGATCACCCAAATCAAGTTGAAAGAAGTTGTAAAGTAACAAACCAAGTCAGACCCTCAAAAGTTAAAGATATTCAATTAATGCTTCGCCGAGAAAATAAATATGTTAAAGATTTCAAACGTTCTTTAGAAAACATTTCTTCTGAACCCAAGATTGTTATCAAGACTGATAGGAAAATTTTGAATGAACATTCGGGAAGGTACAATACACCCGCAGTTTCTGAGGTAGCGATTGTTTTAGTTGGGGAAGAACATGAAAGCAGAGATATTATTTTAAAACTTAGAGATAATTCTTTGCAGAGAATATCCGAAACTCATAGATCTTATGATCCACTCCAGTACCATTTAATATTTTGGCAAGGAGATGATGGTTATCATTTTTCACATGCAAACTGTCAACACCACAATGCAATTATTATACTGAAACAAAACCTTGACGAATTGTAAACAAATCTCAACAATCAAAACAAAACATCAAGCAGCGTGAACTCACATCTATGGACTCGTGTATATCTATTTTGAAACTGCTACCCTTTGAAAGAAAACAATTGACTATTGATAAGCGTACTATTAGAGAATGATTTAATTAATTAATGTACACCATAAATGTTGGTGAATCAACACAAACAATATCTGATAACACATCTAGGGATAATATTCTTTCATTTAAAAGAAAAAATACAACAATCGGTTCAGTAGAAGCTCTAAACGAAGCCATGGCAGAATACCTCATTTACTTAAATATATAGATTAATTATTAATAAATATTTAATTATATTAAGTATTAATATTATGTTATTTAATATTTTAAAACTAAAAACGAACCGCTAAATGTTATCTAATTACTAATAATAGCTCAACGAACACATACATGAACTGTCAGAATTATTATTTAGAGAGTAGATTTATTATTTAGAGATAGTAGATCGCATCGAGACGTGATCCCTTTCATCTTGAGGGCATTAAATGCGGGTCTTGGCATAGCCCCAGAGGTTCCAACCGCCAATGGCAGGATTCTGGTGGTGGGGACTCCATGAAGTTGGGCTGCCAGGGGAATGACTGGTTGGTATTTTACTGCGATTATTTATTACAGTATAAATGATATATAAACAATTTTGCATTATTTACAAATACACACGATGTCAACGATGGGGAATCTGAAGGAATTATATGGTGGGTTTGTAAATAACGAGAATGTAAGTGGAGGACAATATGAATAATATACTGGGAAAATAGCGGGATTCATTGTGATACTGATCTCAAATGAATACCCGAGAAATTTCCGTGGGTTATTAGTTAATTACCTAAAAGAATGCAAGAATCGATTGTTCATGGAATAAACCATACAAGATACTTATACGGGATTAGCCAATCGGAAATGAGAAAGCGTGTGAGAAAGATTAGTGTCAACGCAGAAAACTAAAGAGAAACATAAATGTGTTCAGTACTGCGCATCTTAGAACACAGAAAAATAGCGCATGTTATGAAGAGGGCAGATGGTATTCCGACTTGGTGACGATCGGATGGAGGTAGAAGGTGCTCCGACGTAGTGGAGGTATACATTAGTTGACATTGTTGATGGGATAAATATTTTTAGTCGGAGAAGTACAGATCTTGTATGGAGAAGTGGTGTAATCGAACTATGCTGAAATAGAATCTAAAATGTACGTGGAATTCGACGGTCAAGGAGGCAATGGATTCTAAACAGGAAAGCGATAAAAGGGGGACATTTTTAACATTAGCATTATAGGGAAATCAAGTTTTGTTGCAAATTTTCAACAACATCGATCAAACCGATAATGTTGGCAATTGTAAGGTTGCTTGTTCTTGACCAAAATGAAGAACATGAGATGTGCGCCTTTCTAGATAGCAAAAGAAATCGTAATTTGATACCGCAACAATTAACTAAAAAGCTCAAGCTAGCTACAAAACCTACAAAGCTCACTATTCAAACTATCACAGATAATGCAAGGGAAACTTCAACGATAGTTAACGCAAAAATTATGCCAAAGTTTTCGTCGTAGTCTTCCGAAAATACTTACGTTACAGTTAACAAGACTACAAATCAGCTGCCTTCTCCAAACATCAATATTTCGAGATGGCCAGTACCGGAAAACATATCGATTTCGAACCCCAAGTTTCACAAATGGAACAAAGTAGCTGTGCTCTTCGGAGGAGACATCGCGGCACATGCTTTCATTCCCGGCAGGACGCTTCCCAAGTTACACGCATTGATCGATAGTGTTCGGGTGGACGTTCACGGGAAGCTATTATCCAGAAGAAGAACCGGGGGAACCATTCATTTCCAAGTTTTTACGAACTAATACGGTCTGGGGATTAGAAGAACAGTTATCAGGGGTCATGCACTATCCAGAACACATCAAAGCCACCACAACCAGAGATGAAATGGGAAGATAATGGGTCGAGCGTTCCTTGCTCTGTCTACTAGTCGCGCGACTTTTCTTGACGTCTGAGCTCCCTAGTGCTCAACACAGCACGACTCGGTACGGTCTGGTCACAACATTGGTCTCACACGGAACGGCACGGCAAGATTGTCAGGGCTGCCAAGCGCTGCTTTCGAATGAATTCAATTCTCGCATTTTCGCTGTTAGTGTTGTGCCCTGTTATTTATTCAATTCGGATTTTGGTAATATCATATCTCCTTAATAAGCAATATTATCGTTATCTAATTATTTTCACTTGTGGTTGCTATTAATTGTGTTATTATTTGTTATATTTTATCGTCTATAATGTCCTGTTGTATTAAGAGCGAAAGAGGCGCGAATAGTATTAATAATGTTACAGTTGGCAACACCCGTTGGATGTGACGTCGGGAGAAGCCTCCTCTCTCCGCACCCCGCGCTGGGAGACGTCAAGAAAAGTCGCGCGACTAATATGTATCTACGCATGTACTATGCTCACACTTTTTCTTGATACCCGAGCCCCCTAGTCCTCTCTCAGCCCGGCACCGCACGGTCCGGCAGAAAACACCAGCTCCACTCGGAACGTCACGGCTCAGTTTGCAGTGCTGCCTACCTTCTTCGTTACTTGTCATTGCTATCTAGTCCAAGACACGCTATTACCTCAGTCTAATAATTGTGCTATTACGCTCAGTTTTCCGCCGTTGAAGTTGACAGCACTGCACTGCTGTGACGTAGACAGAAACCTTCTCTCCCAGCACCCCCCGCTGTGGAGTATCAAGAAAAAGTGCGCGACTAGTATGTATGTATGTACTATATTTGTGTACTATGTAAGCTTATTTATCTATACTATAGTACATATGCATTTTCATTTGTAGTATAGGAATGTAAATGTCATCTGCATATCTTGGAAATGACAAAGAGAATTTGTTTTTTGTATTGATTTTTTATATATTATTATTTTATTTGTAATTGTAACTGTACTTTCGTATTTCTACATTTTGCCACCGGGCATCATCTGCCCAATTGTAGAATCAATTTTTATCTATCTATCTCTCTATCTATCTATACTACGTCGTTTCAATTCCAATAAAACCAGCAGAATAAAATTGTTGATTGAAAATAAACCCAAACTCCAATTTCAATCTACCAAATACAGAAAGACTTTTGAACATAAAACGCAATTGTATTGAAGACAAGTGTTGCTATTCGTTATTTGCGATAAATTTTATGTAATACAAAAAGCGAAATTGACGTTGAATGATATTCAAAAGCAAAAAAAAAAACGAAATATTACGTTAAGAATATTAAAGAAGATAAAAATCTCCCAAAAAGAACCTACTCAAAAAATTGGATCCTGTACATAATAGAGCGCTTAGGATATGTACTGGATGTTTCCAGACAACGCCAACAGGTAGCATCCTTATCGAAGCCTCGGAACCAACCCTGCAATTTCGACGGGATTATCTGACTATCAAATATATAAGCAAAGCCTCCTCATCCAATAACAATATTATACTCAATGATATTAACCCACCAATCAGATCAGCTCCCATCCACCTACAATCATACCCAAAAACCTTTTACGAAAGCACCAAAGATATAATCAGAGCCTACAACCTCCCAAACATATCGGTGGGAAGGTATAGAACACCTAAATATCCTCCCTGGGTCACACCAAAATTTACTGTCGAATCCTTTCCCAAGAATCTCTCCAACTCTAACTTGAACGACTCCGACGCTGATCTTATCCTCAACGAGATTCTCAATAAATATCAAGATCGCGATGTCATCCACATCCAAGATACGCTGGAAACAGACAGAATGGGCTTATACATCCAATCTCCATGGAAGACCTTTCATTTCAAGTTTAGGAACTTTGCAAGTAAAAATAGCGCTTACAATTATGCTTTCCTAATGTCAATGAACCTTGTCAAATCCAACCCAACTAAAAAATGTATTATTTTATCAACATATATACCGAATGGCATTAAAGTTTCACCCAGTAATTACCTACAATTAATCTTCACCAACCTGTTTGAAATCTGCAAAGAGACAGCTGACATGTGTATTCAACCTGTGGTGATCCACATTACAAAGAATGTAGAAGCAAGAACTCCGATTAGCAGATCACCCACACCTATGTTGCTTATTGACTTTGAAGAGAAAGTAAACAACAAAATGTCTTATACAATTGAGGATTACGTGAAGTTTATTGGCAAAGTCATGAGAAAGATGTGGTCAAACCAATGGAACAATCTCAAAGCAAGCACAACGCATAAGAAAATTGGTGAATTT
>BLKR01013404.1:0-11541 GCA_011170035.1 Teleogryllus occipitalis | reverse complement strand
GGCTACGGCAAGCAGGACGAGCAGGGTCTTGGCGCTGGGTATGGTGCCGGCTATGGTGCTGGCGTTGGTGCCGGTTACGGAGCTGGTTATGGCGCTGGTGTCGGTGCCGGCTTCGGGGGTGGTCACGGCGCTGGTGCTTCGTACGGCTTCCACATCCCCCACGCCAAGTCCAGCGTGACCCTGGGTCACTACTAAGCGTCCTGCTCCGAGAGGAGTCGGCGAGCGCGCGGCGGCCCCCGCGGGCCCCGCGGCCGAGTCGGCGCCGAGCCACGCCGCCGCAGCCGGCCCCGCCGCCCCGCCCCCCGCGCCCCCTGGCGGCCCTTGTCGTGTGCCGAGGGGCGCTGGGCGTGGGCGTGTGCGGGGCGGTGGGGCCGGGGCGAGGCGAGAGTGGTCGCTCCGCGCCGCGAGATGTCCGCCGGTGTGCGGAGGTGCGCGGCGCGGCCCCTCCTCTACGACTGGGGCGAGAGCGCGCGTGGCTGCTGCCGAAGTCGATCGCGGGTCTGTGAGGGTCGCAGCGGGCTGCCCTTCGGGCCTGTCCTTTTTTTGTGATGGTCTGATTCTATTTTTCTATGTAGATATTTGAATAAAGTTCTAAGTTATGAGATACGACTTTCTCTTAAATACATTATAAACACTCCTATTATTCCTTTTTTTATAGAAATTTTAGTTTGTAATAATTTATGAATTTCTCGTAAATACTATTTTATTGTATATTGGAAACAATATTAACAAATGAAACCTTTATTTCGGATTCCATATTAGGCGCTGGCCAAATTGGTTACTACGTACCCCTTTAAGGATGAAATAATTTCTATGGGGCAGGTGCTGTAATATATAGTTATCTACGAATGGAAACACTCGAAACAAAGGATGATTGCGGAATGCCATTCATAAACTTCCCTTGGTTTCAATAAATTGATTGAAGGGTGTTTTGGGAGACGTCATCTGCTAAGGTCAGTGGCGTAGTGAATGTGTTCATTCCAACGGGTGGCGGTGTTCTTCCGCCGTAGGTTTATGCGTTTCGATTCCAATCTATACGTCTTGACTTCTTGGCGATTTCCCTGTCCAGATATCACCCCCCAGCGGAACATCGCCTCAGCCAGGACAAGCTCTAAGCTCCTGGCTAATCTATCTCCTCACATGAGCCAGTTTAACACATTTATACTTACATGTAAGCTACTTGAACAAGTGAAGTGTTATTAGGACACTGAAAGTAATGCCCCTACAATATTACTACATGCGCATCTAGAAATTCAGTAAAAGTTTACACTTGCACGAAATTTTACCCTTCCTTCCTTTACATTTTCGCTCTGACATATGTAAGAGGAGAATGTATGATCCAGAGATTTGTTTCGAAAACTCAAAAGGCTTCTGTGTTAATGAGCTTTACCATAACACGTAAAACATTTTCTTAAATAATGCTCCTATTTTTCAACAAAAATGTACACGAATGACGAGGTTTCTATAATATTCCTAAAGTAATATTTCTGTTGTACCATTAGAAAATAGAAAAAATTAGATTTTTTTTAAAAATGTACTTTGGCGCGGTGATAGATGGCAGCTGGCAAGAGGAAGTGGCAAGACTGAAAAGCTAGCCCAAACCCAAGGAATTAGAAAACTAACAGGGTGCGGGAAAGTCTGTGCCATACGGTAGTGCGACTAGTTCATACACAATCTGTGGCGTCATTACCGCAGCAATAATGAACAGACGTGAACAGTTGTAATATTAATCATTTATTAAAGATATTCTCCGACACCCGAATCCACTATTTACAATATATACAGACTGTTACTAAGAGGAACTTTCAACCGGTCACCACAACCGCTTGCCTGATAAAGATCTACTCCCGCGGTGTGATGCACCTTTCTCTAATAGCGTTTTCCATTCGTTGCACTGAAACCCACCCTAGTGCTGGGCAGAAACGTCATCGCTCCGCAATAGTGCGGCCTCACACGCGTGAAGGGCAGCTACGAATGAAACGGATTCCGGAACTGAGTCAGTGCGTGTGTGCTACGCAGTGAGATTATAGATAACTGTTCTTGGTCTGTCACTGATGGAAATCGAAAAATAATAATTTTGAATTATGATCGTCGTTATAATTTTTATGAAGTCTTTAGGTAATTCTTACTTCTTAATTCATAAATTATTAACGTGTGATTTCTTTATTTAAAAACTACGAAAACTTCAAATGCGTATGAGTCGTAATTTCATATTTCGAGATTTGCCCGTGATCGATATAGTACACAAGATTTTGAACCGAAAGGTTTATGTAGAATTGTTTGATTACCGAAAACAATAAAAATATTAACATGAGCATTTCCGTTGGTATGGGCGTGCGAGAAACATTTCTTGGCATATATATTTGAATGATTTTGTAAGGGTCACTATTTTTATTTTCACTTCATTAGCGTTTCGAAATTGAGACGTACCTAAAACACTTTAGTTTCTAAACAGCACTGGATTTGTTAATATGAAGTTATTCAAGGTTAAATTTTCGGAAAACACAATCTGATTTTCCGAACTTGTAAATCACAAACATTAGTTTAAGACATTTCTTGCACAACATAATATACTCCATCATTCGAAGTATCCCTGCGTGACAGAAGATCCTCAATTGCCTTCACAATTTCACCACGAATCTAAATCAGCAATGATAACTTCCGTACCTAACCTCACAATGGCCCGGTGCACTGGACTGCACTGACGCGATCGTCGGTGCAGTTTAGGGCGCCCCGAGTGCGCCCTGGGTCCGTGTCGATGTGCGAATGGAACACGCAGTTCTATGCACTGGTGCACCCTAGCGGTCGAATGGAACACGAAAGCTGCCCTGAGTGCACACTGGGTGCGCACTAGTGCGGCGAATGGAAAACGCTATAAGCCTCGACGCATTCACTCCGGCTCCTGCCCCCATTGCCCCCGTAGCCTACACGACGTGCCACGTGCCGCGCACTCTCACACGACATCCCACGAAGAGCTCGAGAATCAGAAGACCGAGAGAGCTTACTTGTGCAGTTTTGTGAACGCACGAAGTTCAATGTACGTTCACGCCACTGCGGTGCGACCATTCCTACCCTTACGGGCATCTACGTCCAATCCTGCAACATGAAAAAGAAAAAAACAGATCAGTTAGATTTTAGCCAACTGGCGCGCGCATTGCGTGTGTTGAAATTCAGAGCTTATATTTTAAGTCTCATTTCGCTGTTTCAGATTTCTCTTACTCCAGGAGTGTTTTCGGTCGCATATACTTCGCCCGTTGATTGGGTTCGTATGAAGCGACCTCGGAAATGAGTGTTTTCCGAGTCAGCAGCTTTTCTGAAAAATTTAGAAATAATGTTTTTGAAATATTCTTTTAGCAGTGGCATTGAAACATCGCGATGCCAATTCTGAATGAAAGTGTACTTAGAGGTGCAGAGGGCGGCCCTAAGGCATTCATTCTGAACTACTTGCAGTTTAATTAAATGATATTCTGCAGCAATTACCCAGCTAGGGCATGCGTAATCCATTTGTGGCCTAATAATTGCTTTATAAAGCATGAGGCAGTTTGCCGTTGACAGTTTGCTCCGCCTATGAAATAAGCATCGCAAGCGGCCTCTGGTCTGCCACGCATTCTTCCGCACGTTATCTATGTGCAGGTTGAAAGTGAGTGAGCTATCTAATGTCACTCCCAAATACTTGACATTTTTGGCCCAATTGATTACGTCTCCACAAAGCGCGAGCGGCCTCGGCTGCGTGAATCGCTGTCGCCGTGTGAAGAGCACGGCCGTGCTCTTACTCACATTGACTTTGACCCGCCTCAGCTTCAGCCACTCCTGGATCTGAAGTAAATGTTGATCCAAATACTTCTGGAGAAGCTCGATCTTTTTGGACGTGGCTATTACAGCCGTATCGTCGGCGTACAAGGCGAGTTCCGTCTGAGGGTGCGAGGGAATATCGCGAACATAGAGGCTGAAGAGCGTAGGAGCTAGCACGCTGCCTTGCGGTACTTCGGCCCATACGGCGCGGCGGGTAGATTTCGCATTCAGAAGCGTTACTTGAAACGTTCTGTTTGCTAGGAAAGAGTGAACAAGGTGTATTAGGTAAATTGGAAGGTTCAACGTATGGAGTTTGTTAAGGAGACCGACGTGCCAGACCTTGTCAAATGCGCTGGCAACGTCGAGGAACACTCCACCTGTGAGTCGGCTCTCGCTGAAATTGCGTCTTATGCGGTCTGTAATTCGCACAAGCTGATGCGTTGTGCTGTGGCCCGCGCGAAAGCCAAACTGCTCCTTATTCATTAATGAATTATCTGAAACAAATTTTAGAGTTCTTTTTAAGGTTAGTTTTTCACACATTTTTCCGAGTGTAAGCTAATATACGACCCGGGCAGTTTTGGATTTTTTCCCTGCTTATGAAAAGTTAGTACAGGAGCATGCTTCCACTGACTCGGAAAGTGCTGAAACAAAAATTGAAGTAAACAGTGTGACTAAAAACACTATGGCTTGCTGCGGCAGCTTCTTCAGGACGTCGTTACTAATGCCGTCTGGGCCGGGAGCTTTTTTAGCTTTCAGCTCTGCAATGGACGCTTTAACTTCTGCTTCATCTGTAAAACTCGGCTCGTCGGCGGGCGCGTGCAGTGCTGCCATCACCGTTTGTTGCACTTCGACAACGTGCGGGATTGGCGGCGCCTCCTCTACCGGCTGAAACTGAGATTCTAAAGCATTAGCAAGGAGTTCCGCTTTCGCCTCGTTCGACTCGGCGAATTCTCCTGGGCTGATTTGCAACGACGGCACTGTCACTGGATTCCTGGAAAGCATGCGGGAAATTTTCCACAGTGATCAGAAGACCGAGTTGTGTGCGAGCGCGCATATATACCCTCTGGCCCGGCTGACGGAACTGCGTCATCTCGCCGCTTCCGCCATCCGCGTGTACCAGAGAGACTACGGGGTTCACAAATCTGCCCCCGTGGCCACGCACGTCACGGCAGCTCCCTGGGGTTTTCCGCCCTTTGCCCTACGCGAGAGCCGGGCTTCCCGTCCCAGTATAGCCTCCCTTTGTTCTGCGAGGCGTCCTTTGCATGCTGCCCACTGTCGCAGCCTGCTTCCTTGTGCATGAAATGCACGTGGCCAACATTTACTTTATAAGGCGACTGTTATGACGCTACAAATCCATTTGCGAGTAGCAGTTCATCAAACGATTTTCAATACAATTGCGTGAAAAAGCAGGTTGTCAGCTCAAAATCGCACATTTTCATAAATCATCAAACGATATTTTCTCATTTGCTCGGAATCGAAGCCCTGCGATTTTGAAAAGGATTATTTAAAAATTCGGTGTACTTCAGAAGAATTCCTTGGGCCATTTTAAAAATTTTCACTTAAAACAAAAATTCTACGTAAATATTTATTTTATTTATTTATTTATTTATTTATTTATTTTATTTATTTTACGTCAAAAAAAACAGTTAAAAACTGCGTATGACGTGCTATGGGGAAAAGTGAATTGTGTGCACATTTTCAAAATTCTGTGATCCCTACACTAAGTCATATACTACTTAAATTTTGAATTTTTGAAAGGGAGAAAAAAAAGAAAAGAAACCCCCATGAAATAAAATCTATTTTCAAGGATAAACAAGCAATAAAATTTTGAATTTTGAAATATTTCTCACGATTATATTACAGACATGTCTTATATACCATGCATTTGTGAATAACACATCGTCAAATGATTACCAAAGAAGGTTCTCGAAAACCCAAAAGATTTTTGTGAAAACGAGCTCAAATTGCGAAGTTTTAGAACCACTCAAACCCAATTCTATGAAAAAACAACAACAAAAACTAGCTCCAAATTCTGAAATAAATATTTGCATATAGAAGCATGTTTTACGCTACTATAACATTCATAATTTTTTTTATTGTACCACTAGCGGAAAAACTGTGAAGAAACATTTTTAGGTACCAATGGATGTCGGCTAGGATGAGTGTAAGTACGAAGTAATGCTGTAGAGAAAGCTATGTAATGATGGGCAAAAAGTGTCTCTTTTTCGACCGAAAACCTGACTTTGTGGCTCTGTAATACTACAGAATAGTTTCTTGCTCCTGTATGTATTAAATTAATCCTAATTTTTAGGTTCCTTAACGGGAAAAAGCATTTTGTTTCAAAACGTTCCTCCGTCTCTGAAAGTACACACATATGTCATGTACACAGGACTTGAAGGTTGAAATGAGGGAATTCAATTAGGTACGTTGAGTGCCGTATCTCAAGAATTAATTTCAAGTGAATGATTTTGATATAACAAATTACTCGATTTGTTCAGTTGAATAGGAGATTTATACTACTCAGTTGAAAGGGTATAGCCGAGTAAAGCGGTAGAAAGTGCCCCCAAACCAAATCGATAAGCGCGATGATCGTATGAAAGAGAATACAAAATGTAGTTTATTCACAAAAAATCAGCCTCCTACGGCAATGTGTTGCAGAGATACGAGAAACGTGTTCTGCATGTTTTATTTTTTGTCAGCATCTATTGTGTGTACCAGGCTGCAAACAATTGCAGACACTGGGAAACATAATTCAATTTGTAGGTATTTTTGTCAACGAATTGTGACGGAAAATTCATAGAGAAAAAAATAAATACATTTTTGAAATTCATTTTCGACGTGATAACGTTGGAATACTGTCTCAATTTTCCCCTAAAATAGGTCTTATAACATTTTATAAGACATATTTTTTCAGATTTTTAAACAATGTGAACGGTAGTGAAAAAAAATTAAAACCAATTTTCTCAGTTTCAAAATTTGAAATTCTCATCTGAATGTGATTGGAAAAAACGGATTAACCAGTATTTAAACACAGATTTAAACACGATTAATGAACTTGAAATCTTATAGGTGTTACATCGATTATGTATCAAACTCAATCGGAATATTTTTGGTGGAAAGAGAAGGGTGCCTCTTGCGCATTCGACTTCAGCCAATGAGCTTCAGGCATCAGTGTGCGTCATAATATTACAGTGAATTTTAAATGCCAAAATTATCACAGTTACAAGTCATTGAAACAGATTAGTACTTTTTTAAATATTACATCCCTTATTGCAATTACCCTTTCTTCGTGTTGTTTTTGGTCGGTCACCGTTGAAAATTGTCCATTTAAAAAATGTTTCTCAGCACTTCCTGCTCTCCATAAACATGGTGGCCAACGTCTGGTCTCGCTTTTCAAACGAAGTGGTCACATGGTTCGTAACGGAAACTGGTGCTGTGTAGAACGAGCAAAAATCGGTGCACCGGAGGAGCCCACCCATCTCTTTCCACAATGGGAATATCCGGAGGGAAACGATATTATCAAAATGCGATCGGAAGTGGCACCCTGCTCCCGCATAGCTGCAATCATTTAAATACACATTTCACACGCTATTAATATGGCAAAAATTGTTAAACAGGTATTTTAAATAGAAATGATGAAAAAATCAGAAATTTTGAATTGACTGTTTATAAAAAAAATGCGTGATCCCAGTTATTGAAGAAAGTGGCATTGATTAATAGTCTATGATTGTCTAATTATCAATGATTAATAAATCTACAATTAAGTAATTTGATTTATATTATAAACATAAATGATTAATATACCTAAAACTGAGTAAACTGATTTATATTGGAAACAACAGACAAATCTAAAAACAAAAGAAGATTGATGATTTTATTTCGATAATATAAATACGTTCACATAAAACAAACATTTGTCAGCAAAATGTTCCAAATCATCCTGGTAAGCAAGACCTTTCAATAATTTTAATATAAAGTGTTTAAACATTAGTGAAACAACATTATTCAATCACATTTTGGCGCGAATTTTAAATGTTTAAACTGAAAAAAATGGTTTTATTTTTTTCACTACCGTCCACAATGTTTAAAAATCTGAAAAAAAGTCTTATAGAATGTTATAAGACCCATTTTCAGGGAAATAATTGACACAGTACTCCAATGTTACGTCGAAAATGAATTTTTGAATTTTTTTTTTCTATATGAATTTGGCGCCAAAATTCGTTGACAAAAATACCTTCAAATTGAATCATATTTCTCCGTCTCTGCAATTGTTTTCAGGCTGAAACACACCACAGATGCTACCAAAAAGTAAAAGATGCAAACACGTTTCTCGTTGTATCTCTACAACAAATTGCCCTAAGAGGCTGATTTTTTGTGAATCTATGTCATTTTGTATTCTATTTTATATGAGTATTGCGACTATCTATTTGCTTTGGGGCCACTTTTTACCACCTTATTAGGCTATACCCTTTACGTGCATAATAACACTTAGGTCAATAAAAAATCCGAAAGAAACAACCCTCAACAATTTTCAACATGGTATCTAAAGGGCGAACTTTCTTCGAAAATGAAATTTATTTTAATAATCATTTCGTGTCACTATTCATTTCGAAACAAACACACAAATCAATTAGAAACATATAACGATATTTTCCTCTAAGGATCTCCTTAAGGAATGTTCTAAATTGCCTAGCGAGACGGTCTAGTTGCGTGCTTTCAAACACCTACTTCTCGAGTTCCGCTGTGCTGGACGCACAATTACCTAACAGCCGGAGTGGCGATCTTTCTGCTGCTATATAAAGAGAGAACCGCAACACACAGCCATCACTCTCGCCTCCGCCGAGCCAGCAGTCGCTTCTCCTCTCACAGCCCGCCCTCCATCACCATGCACGCCGCCGCCCTCGTCGCCCTGGCCGCGCTGGCCGTCGCCGCCGCCTCACCCATCCACGAGGACTACGCCCACCACAACCCCAACTACAAGTTCGACTACTCCGTCCACGACGGACACCACGGTGATGTCAAGAGCCAGCACGAGAGCCGCCACGGCGACCAAGTGAAGGGATCCTACAGCCTGGTGGAGCCCGACGGTCACATCCGCAAGGTGGAATACACCGCCGACAAGCACAACGGCTTCCAGGCCATCGTCCACCGTGAGGGCAAGGTGTCCCTCCATGGCTACGGCAAGCAGGACGAGCAGGGTCTGGGCGCTGGGTATGGTGCCGGCTATGGTGCTGGCGTTGGTGCCGGTTACGGAGCTGGTTATGGCGCTGGTGTCGGTGCCGGCTACGGCGCTGGTGTCGGTGCCGGCTTCGGCGGTGGCCACGGCGCTGGTGCTTCGTACGGCTTCCACATCCCCCACGCCAAGTCCAGCGTGACCCTGGGTCACTACTAAGCGTCCTGCTCCGAGAGGAGTCGGCGAGCGCGCGGCGGCCCCCGCGGGCCCCGCGGCCGAGTCGGCGCCGAGCCACGCCGCCGCAGCCGGCCCCGCCGCCCCGCCCCCCGCGCCTCCTGGCGGCCCTTGGCGTGTGCCGAGGGGCGCTGGGCGTGGGCGTGGGCGTGTGCGTGGGCGGTGGGGCCGGGGCGAGGCGAGAGTGGTCGCTCCGCGCCGCGAGATGTCCGCCGGTGTGCGGAGGTGCGCGGCGCGGCCCCTCCTCTACGACTGGGGCGAGAGCGCGCGTGGCTGCTGCCGAAGTCGATCGCGGGTCTGTGAGGGTCGCAGCGGGCTGCCCTTCGGGCCTGTCCTTTTTTTGTGATGGTCTGATTCTATTTTTCTATGTAGATATTTGAATAAAGTTCTAAGTTATGAGATACGACTTTCTCTTAAATACATTATAAACACTCCTATTATTCCTTTTTTTATAGAAATTTTAGTTTGTAATAATTTATGAATTTCTCGTAAATACTATTTTATTGTATATTGGAAACAATATTAACAAATGAAACCTTTATTTCGGATTCCATATTAGGCGCTGGCCAAATTGGTTACTACGTACCCCTTTAAGGATGAAATAATTTCTATGGGGCAGGTGCTGTAATATATAGTTATCTACGAATGGAAACACTCGAAACAAAGGATGATTGCGGAATGCCATTCATAAACTTCCCTTGGTTTCAATAAATTGATTGAAGGGTGTTTTGGGAGACGTCATCTGCTAAGGTCAGTGGCGTAGTGAATGTGTTCATTCCAACGGGTGGCGGTGTTCTTCCGCCGTAGGTTTATGCGTTTCGATTCCAATCTATACGTCTTGACTTCTTGGCGATTTCCCTGTCCAGATATCACCCCCCAGCGGAACATCGCCTCAGCCAGGACAAGCTCTAAGCTCCTGGCTAATCTATCTCCTCACATGAGCCAGTTTAACACATTTATACTTACATGTAAGCTACTTGAACAAGTGAAGTGTTATTAGGACACTGAAAGTAATGCCCCTACAATATTACTACATGCGCATCTAGAAATTCAGTAAAAGTTTACACTTGCACGAAATTTTACCCTTCCTTCCATTACATTTTCGCTCTGACATATGTAAGAGGAGAATGTATGATCCAGAGATTTGTTTCGAAAACTCAAAAGGCTTCTGTGTTAATGAGCTTTACCATAACACGTAAAACATTTTCTTAAATAATGCTCCTATTTTTCAACAAAAATGTACACGAATGACGAGGTTTCTATAATATTCCTAAAGTAATATTTCTGTTGTACCATTAGAAAATAGAAAAAATTAGATTTTTTTTAAAAATGT
This sequence comes from Teleogryllus occipitalis, assembly GCA_011170035.1. Taxonomy (NCBI): domain Eukaryota; kingdom Metazoa; phylum Arthropoda; class Insecta; order Orthoptera; family Gryllidae; genus Teleogryllus; species Teleogryllus occipitalis. Next base: position 1,009 of record BLKR01013404.1, on the reverse strand, counting down.
ACTTTGGCGCGGTGATAGATGGCAGCTGGCAAGAGGAAGTGGCAAGACTGAAAAGCTAGCCCAAACCCAAGGAATTAGAAAACTAACAGGGTGCGGGAAAGTCTGTGCCATACGGTAGTGCGACTAGTTCATACACAATCTGTGGCGTCATTACCGCAGCAATAATGAACAGACGTGAACAGTTGTAATATTAATCATTTATTAAAGATATTCTCCGACACCCGAATCCACTATTTACAATATATACAGACTGTTACTAAGAGGAACTTTCAACCGGTCACCACAACCGCTTGCCTGATAAAGATCTACTCCCGCGGTGTGATGCACCTTTCTCTAATAGCGTTTTCCATTCGTTGCACTGAAACCCACCCTAGTGCTGGGCAGAAACGTCATCGCTCCGCAATAGTGCGGCCTCACACGCGTGAAGGGCAGCTACGAATGAAACGGATTCCGGAACTGAGTCAGTGCGTGTGTGCTACGCAGTGAGATTATAGATAACTGTTCTTGGTCTGTCACTGATGGAAATCGAAAAATAATAATTTTGAATTATGATCGTCGTTATAATTTTTATGAAGTCTTTAGGTAATTCTTACTTCTTAATTCATAAATTATTAACGTGTGATTTCTTTATTTAAAAACTACGAAAACTTCAAATGCGTATGAGTCGTAATTTCATATTTCGAGATTTGCCCGTGATCGATATAGTACACAAGATTTTGAACCGAAAGGTTTATGTAGAATTGTTTGATTACCGAAAACAATAAAAATATTAACATGAGCATTTCCGTTGGTATGGGCGTGCGAGAAACATTTCTTGGCATATATATTTGAATGATTTTGTAAGGGTCACTATTTTTATTTTCACTTCATTAGCGTTTCGAAATTGAGACGTACCTAAAACACTTTAGTTTCTAAACAGCACTGGATTTGTTAATATGAAGTTATTCAAGGTTAAATTTTCGGAAAACACAATCTGATTTTCCGAACTTGTAAATCACAAACATTAGTT
>BLKR01013403.1:0-11544 GCA_011170035.1 Teleogryllus occipitalis | reverse complement strand
CTAATATAGTTTTTTTCAAAATATTTTGCAAGTCTTGATTTTAAATTTATCTCATCCATCATGAGAGTCACTAATTTATCACTTTCACTTAATTTTTGTAAGTATTTATTTCTTTTATACTTAAAAAATTATTTTCACTCTGTTCCATTTGAGGTTCTAAACCAAATGAAGAACACAATCTCCTAATTGCACTAGGATGAGGAAATATTATGAACCCTAAATGTTTGAAATATTTATAATCATATGACTATAGGGTAAATAGCGTACAAGACAATATGAAAAACTATGAACTCTACTGATAAGTACTCCTTTTCTGGGTAAGAAGTTTTAATTGTTCAAACATAAAAGCAACAGGTTTGCCAAATTGTGAATTTGTGGTATCGATTTGAAGTAAGATGTCTAAATTAAAGCAAAACCATCATGAGGACTGTTACTTCTACTTGTATTAAAACATAACTTTAACCTAACAACCGAACCTAACCTAATAACCTAAAACATCACTAATTTCATTTGTAATATAAACACTATCTGATATTGTAGTGCATTCAAGTTTTAATACTTTTTTAAATAACAAACACTGTGTTTCAATTCCTGATCCACCACAACTGAACTGATAATTTTAGGGACAGAATTACAATCAATATAGTGAAAAAGAATACTGTCTTCCATATTATATTCGAATAATAATAGTCCAAAATAAACAACTCCAGTTTGCTTCTTAGTTCGTCAAAAGTACTGAAAGATACTTCATTTAATTTTGCAATGTTTTCTTTTGCACTTTTTTCAATAGCACCAACCTGATACTCGTTTTCTAAATTTAATTTCTTTTCTTGGAGACTTTCTCTGAAGAAAGTACTTGGGCAATTCAAGTAAGCATGACAATTAGGCAACAAAGAAGGCATAGCTCCGCGAGACAGTCGTGTATGTTTTAAAGGAAGACTGGTTTTTAGTCCATTATCACAATAGAACACTGAATTCTTCTCAACTTCCCACGTTCGCAAATGCAATTCACAAAGCTGAAAGTAAACACTGAACTTAGCAACTGACACACTTCACTTTTTACTATAATTCCCTCCCTGGGGATATTGCCCTTATTCACCATGATTCTCACTATTTCAACAACACATCACATCTACATAACCACGACTCGAAAGCCACACATGCTACTCATCGTACACAACTGGATCGTCTCAACTTGAATAAGTTGGCCTTCTCTAGCCGCCATATTGTCTTTGAAAAACTCCAGTGCGCAGGCCTTGTATGTCTAGATGGTGTTGCCTGAACCAACTATGAAGCGCTCGTGGCACAGAACGAAGTCGCTTGCCTTTCACCAAGGAGGTCCGGGTCCGATTACCGGACAATCTCATGTAAAATTCATCATCATCATATACAACATAGATTAGGCCTTTAGACCTGTTCCGTCTCCAGGAGTTTCATTTGGTCAGTCCATCGCAGTCGTGGATGCCCTACATTTCTTCTACTTTGGGGTCTGTATCCAAAACTTTCAGAGGGATGTGCGAACTATCCATTCTCTGAAGATGGTAGTACCATTGGGATCTATATGAATCTAATATTTGACCTACATTGCAAACTTGAAGTTCTGACCTAATGTCTTCATTTTTCTTGTGGTCTCTTAAAAAGAGTATCCCGCTAGTGGTCTCAGCAATATCATTTCTGCTCTAAAATTTGTTCCAACAAATTCCAACAGTTTGCCTGCTTCACATGGGGTAGTCCAACCCCTGCGAAGCGTCCGCGGAAAACGCGTACGCGGACATGCTAACTGGCGGTCCTCTTGACAACTGACTGTGAGTCTTGACAGGTATTTTAATGGAAGATTACTTCCAAGCGCAAATCGCTCAATGCTCTACTATGAGCTTGGAGACGTGTTTCGTCAATACGAATCAACATAAACTGGACATAAATGTAACTTCATTATCTGTGCACTGCTTCTCGAATTCAGTGGGAAATATAGTTATTCAAATTATCGTTCTACATGATGTTGCAGGGAGTGTTATTCCTTGTCGAAGGACATGATAAGAGATAAGAGCCTAAAATTAATTGGTGATTTACCCTTGAAAATAGATTTTATTACATTGTAGCGAATATTTTTGTTAATCCTTTCAAAAAACGCTCATTTTCTTTCTGTATTCAAAATTCAAGTAGTATATGGCTTAGGGTAGGGATCACAGAATTTTTGAAAACGTGCCAAGAATTCATTTCTCCCCATAGCACGTCACACACATTTTTTAACTGTCTTTGACGTAAAATAAATAAATAAATGGAATAATTTTTTAATTCAGTTTTATGAAGTATCAAACGTGAAGTCTTTCTTTTATATTGTGTGTCATTCTTATTAGTGTTTAGGAAAGTGCACGGTCAAGAGATACCAAATCAGGAATATCTTAATTTTATATTGGGAAATATTAAAATTTATTGTAGGTGATACTGATATGTGAATTTATTATATGTGATCTGACCGAGGCACAAATTCAATGCTTGTCTTGGTGGCCATTTTACATGCCGCAAACCGGGCTATTTGACTGACGGGGATACTTTGACCAGATGCGTCGAAAAACATTCAGTGATCTTTATTGAGAACAATATTACGTTGTACTGATAAGTGTGCTGATTACGTTGTGCTTGCTAAGATTCCCCCATATGTCTCTGGTAACCTACAAATTATTTTTATTTGAGTTTGAACAGCCTAATTGTGTATTGAGTCTGCACGTTCGTTTCCCACCAAGTAGAACTTGCCGGAAAATTGCTTACACTGCAGTATTACACTGTAAATACCTGTTAATATAATGTTTGTCCTTCAAAATATACATTGAATTTTGAATATATTCAAATATTTACGACGATATGAGTTTCTTTACATGTGCTTCTTTCCTATGAGAGTAGAGGATATTTTGACCAGGCGGTTAGTTACCCAAGCTGCTCAAACTATCCTCAATCAAAAAATTAACACTACTTCAATGACAGTTTTTGAACATTTTACAAGTTATGTTATTTCTCTTCACAATGAAGCACAAAGTGAAAGTTGATTCAAGACGATAAAATCCCTGCAATAAAGAACAATTTTAGAAAGCACTGGCATATATAAAATATATCGTAAAAAATACGACCACGTCATCACATTTCGTGGAGAATGTTGTTTTAAAGGATAATAAAAGAGAAACAAGTAATCCAGAAAAAGTTGCGAATATCTTCAACCAACACTTTTCTAGAATTGCGGTTGATCTCACGAAGGGACTAAAATCACAAAATTCAACATCATATGCTTCTCAAAAAAATTTCGGCACGATGTTTATTTACGAAACTTGTAACGAAATCCTCAGAATAGTCAGTAAACTAAAAAGTAAATATTCATCTGGTTTAGATGAATTTCCGGATTGTTTATTAAAAACATGTGCACCTGCCATTATACACCCATTAACTCACATTTTCAATGCTTCCTTGTGTACAGGAATATTTCCAGATACTTTCAAAACAGCAAAAATTAAGCCACTTTTTAAAAAAGGGAACAAAAATGAAATTAAAAATTACCGACCAATTTCTCTTTTGTCAGTTTTCTCAAAAATATTAGAGGCTTTTCTATACGCGAATGGAAACTTTTCTCAGGAAAAACGAAGCGTTTTCAGACTCACAACACGGTTTCAGAAAATCAAAATCTACGGAAACTGCCATATTTTCTTTCCTTAAAGATGTTGCTTCGTCAATGGACCAAAATGAAGAACCCATTGGGATATTTTTAGATCTTTCGAAAGCTTTTGACGTTATTAACCACAACATCTTGCTCTCAAAATTACCTTCTTATGGAATTCGTGGTATTGCCCTAGATTGGATAACCTCATACCTTAAACATCGGTCTCAAAAAGTAGAAATACCGTACTGGCACGAAAGGACATTATTTACTTATTGTTCCAATTCTTTGCCAATTGAACATGGGGTCCCACAAGGTTCGATCTTTGGTCCTAACCTCTTTCTGTTGTACGTATGCCCTCATCTATTAAAAATGGAAGAACAGTTCTGTTTGCCGATGACACGAATGTTCTTTGCAAAAAAGAAACAAATAGTACAATTTCAGAAGTTTCAAATTGGTTTTGTAATAACAAATTAATAGTTAACGAAGGAAAAACTGTCTTGATGCAATTATGCGTTTCAAATCGGCAATCGTCTGCTCCATTGAAAATGAACAATATGCAATTAGCTGATGTTAAGGTAACAAAATTTCTAGGTCTCTCAATTCAATCAAATCTCAAATGGAATGTAGTACATATAACAGAATTAAACACTAAATTAAGCTCATTATGTTATGCATTCAGAATTCTTTCTAATTATGTCAGCAAATGTACATTCCCGCCTGAGATATGGCATAATATTCTGGGGAAGCTCATCATTTAGTGCCCAGACATTTAGATTGCGAAAGAAAATTATCCGAATAATTAAAAAATCCCATCCACGTGATCCGTGCAAGCCTCTTTTCATTGAGCTTGGAATCTTACCATTGCCTTGTCTATTTATTTACGAGCCTGTAGTATTTGTCAAAACTGACTTACTTAACGGTGGGAACTTATTTTCATGTAATACTGATATTTATAGTTACAACACTCGACGTAGAAATCATGTTCAAGTGTCAATATCAACAGCTCACTACAAGAAATTCACCTACAATACATGTACGTTACTGTACAATGCATTGCCAGATGAAATTAAACAATTGAAATTGGTACACTAATATAAGTTAAAAGTAAAACCTTTTCTGCTGCAAAACTGTTTCTATACAATTAGAGACTATACTGATCGTCTGAAAGAAAAATAATATTTATTTAAAACGATGATATAGTATAATGAATTAGTTTACATTTGTATTGTATAATTTTTAGAAAAGACTTAATATGGCTGTAACAAGTAATGTACCCCAGCTTCCGTGTCAATGACGCCCCATCTCGATCGGGTTTTTATCCAGTTTCCATGATTCATTGAGCAAATGCTGAGATGGCCCCTTGATTTGCTTCTGGACGTAAATGTAGCTTCACTATGCGCACGTTTTGTTGAGCTTTCCTTTCGCTTATAGTGGTAGTAGAGCTTAGGGTGAGTTTCTATTTTGCTAGCAATACTTTTCTGTATTGCTAACAAAATAGAAACTCACCCTGAGCTCTACTCTGTTCACCCTAAGCTCTACTCAAATCTGTTCGTTTGCTTACCGTTACAAATAAGTTTTTTATAATTCGGCAACGAAAATATCTAGTTTTTGAAATGTTAATCTCTCGCTTTTTTAAATGTATTATATTATTATTATTATCATTACCATTGTTTTTTCATCTTTCAACTATTAATAGTTAAATTGTTGGGGAGGGATTCTGAAACTCAAGAAAGCGTGCGCAGATGATTTTCTCCCCCATACGTCACATACAGTTTTTGACTAAATAAATAAATAAATATAACAAGTGGCAAGTTATCAATAACCAAAGCACTATTTAATACGGCCCATGTATAATATCGGAATGCGGAATGTCTGACAAATGTGGCAGATATTCTTGAGACCAGACCTGAAGAAGACCACGAGAAAATGGTCGAAACGTCGGCATCACAGCCTTCGACGCGGCATCACCCGGTTAGCCAAGAGCATTCGCAAATTTAAAGTATGACCCTCATATAAAGAAATGTTGATAGGCAGAACGCATAAAAGATTCAACAAAAGCAAGCATATGGTTTCTGGTTTCCTTCTCTCGCCTTTTGTTGTCTATACCAAAGAGTTGTCCATAAACGTTTCCAATGTTTTCCAATGAAGCCAGTGCATTCTCGCAGCGGCCATATTGGTACAACCCAATTCGGCTTTGTCACATACCAGTGGCGGCTCGTGCTTAGGTTGCACGGTTGCACAACCTCCAGAAAACGAAAAAGATCTCATAATATTTTAGGAATATACATTTTCCTTTTAAAACATTCATTATTCAAGATATTGCAGCAAAATCGATGTATAAAAATCATTTTGAAACCAAAGAGCGTCCAACTGGCGCTCTCTCCGGAGTCTCGAATTGCACCACGCTCTTGGCTGTATTAATAAATTTACTGTTTTTACTCCTTGGTTCTTCGATCTAACACAGGGAAGATACAGTCTTTTGGTTGAATAAAATCCGCTGGTGCGGTGCGCGGCGACGGAGAGAATATCAGGGGATTACCCGTATTCTGTCTTTGTCTAACTCACTGCAACGTAGTTTTATGACTTTCATTGTTATTGAAAGTACACAAGTTCAGTCACTTATTGGCGATATTCAATGCGTTGTTTAAGATATTTGGAGAATTTATTTTCATTTGATATTAGATTTGTTGATTCAAAACGTACATTTGATGGTGTAAAGGTGGCCATTCTGGATTGAAGTCCCTTAGTGTCCCCAGTGGCTGCAGCTGGCCGGCCAGCGGTTTGCGAACGATCTTGTGAATACGAATGTGTGTCGACGATCTTTCATTATTGCCAAATATACCAGGGTAGTGAAGATTTCGAAATAAAATAATTTTATTTGTGTGAAAGGTGTTGAAGAAATAATGCTTGTTGCAATGTGCTGGTGTCGAACTTAAGTGCCCAGTGGAAATCAAATCCTGAACCACGTGCGCGGGAGGTGTATATACCTTACGCGGACCCAACGCAAATAATTATGGAAGTAGTGTTTCAATGTAGACTTTTATTTCACTTAGTTTTAATTGATTTGAATTGCGTACATTTTTACTTATATGTTCCATGGAGGTGCAAGCTCCAGTCTGTTGGGGGCACCAGCCGCCACTGCCGCATACTAAGTATGTGACGAAATTATGAATTTTATTTCGTATACATTTAGAAGAGCCCGTCGTGTGATAGAGTGATTGAGTAACCCTCATAGAATAAAACTTTTCTTGATTAACAAATATTTTGAAAGCCCTCCTAGCTTGGACCCTAAAGCCCCAGGCGCGGATCCAAAGGGGTCATGAATCCCCCCCCCCCCCCGAATGATGAACTTACACAATTTTTTGTATGAAATTTTTGTGAGAAACTTTAACATATCTAAAAACATCTGAGAAACTGATAACCTTTCCAGTGTCCCTTCAGGATCGGAATTGATCGAGACATTTTTTGAGACATTTTCATAGAATTTCAGACAATTCTAGATATTTTTAAATGTAAATATGTTAATGTGCTAAAAAATGTAGTAATGTGTAAATATTAAAGACGTAAGAGTCGAGTAAAAAATTTACATTTTTGTAATTTTCGAAAATTAAGAGTAAACAGTGAAAAACGAACCTATGCCATCCTTATAAGTGTATATTACTCTATTCTTTCAAACCATTTGAAGAAAAAATTTGGAACCGTTTTTGAGAAAATATTGAAAATGTCCATGGGGCTTTAAGTAAAGTACCCCCAAATTTTAAAGAAGGTTTTCAAAATTGCAGCGCCTCGGGTAGAGCCAGATCGACCAGGGAATATCCATTTTGAAAAAACTCATACGTATGGTTAGACGCTAGTGGTGTTCACAGGCGGACAGACGGTCGGATGGAGGATCGGATGGACAGACGGACGGACGTTTTGGGAAAAAATAAGAAAAAAAAATGTTTCGGTATCGGGGGACCCAAAACGTTTATATCCGTTGAAATATCGGAATCGATTTTTCGCAGCGTTACATAACTTTCTCTATACTACGTTTATTTCTCCGTATATACGTACGTATATTAAAAAGTGAAGACGAAGCCATCCCTGATTTACTACCCGAGATTATCTATGCGTGCAATATGGATTTGTATCCCTGCATCTACCCACCATCTTGGTTACACTACCAGTCAGTATCGCCACTGCAGAACGCTCTTTTTCGACCCTCCGTCATTTAAAAACTAAGCTTAGGGATGCAATGAAAGACGATAGGCTTACTGGTCTTACGTTATATCACATTCATCGAGATATTGATCTTAATATTGATTCCCTGATTACACGATTCGCGAAAAGCAAACGGACGCGATTGGAGTTTGTGCTGTAACGTTATCAAAACAATAGTAACTGGTTGATATCTTATATGTGTTAATTGGCGTGATTATTGATATATTGAATTTCTAATACATTTAAGTATAATAAAGTCAATCCGATAAACGTATAACATACGTTAAATATATGTTATTACATTCTGTTCAATATCTACATGTTTGTGAATAATTACCTCATCAGCATAATCAACATTACCATCAGGAAGCCAATACCAGTGGTATATAATGGGTAATTGGCCGTTATTCACAATTTCAAATGTCTCACTGGCACCAGAGCCACTAGGAATGCATCCAAAATCCAGGATATCAGGGAAAACATTAATATTTGGGAAATTTGCTTCCCCAGATAATGGAAGATGATCCTGAAATAATTATTTAAGGAAATTATTAATAACTATTTGTGAATGATATAATGAAATTTCAAAAAAATCAAGATTAATGTTTTTTTCAAATTAAAGAGAAAATCAAAATATTTCATTATTTTGATACTCAATAAGTCAGGAATTTAAATAACCAAAAATTTTGAATTCAAAATTTTCAGGAAATAAACATTATTTGTAGACTACCAAAAACTACATATAACCAAATATCTCCAATAATATAACCAAAATTAAATTTCAATTTCTCTCTTTAAACATTTTTAGGTTAGACATAAAAATTTTTTAAGGTGAAGCACATCCAGAAAGTGTTTTCCTAGGTTGTCAACAGAAAGAAAACACAACTTCATGAAAAAAATTTATTGTAGCAGACAGAGCACATGTTGCACTCTTTTTTCAAGAAAACAAAACCAGAAACGAGACATTTTTCATACATTGGGCTCAACGTTTGTATCTCTGAATCTTAAGTACCAGTGCTTGAGAGTCACCTCCAACTCTTCAACTATGATAAGCTTGATACTGTGCAATACTGCAGAATTTATGAAGGACCATTCAAAAGAAGCAACACAACAGGTGTCCATTCTGTACAATAAAGCTTAGGGCAGGTGCTGTCATCAAGAATAATAAAGCTTAGCCTCACATGACTTGGTGCACAAGAGATCTTCTGCAGCTGTTCCACTGAGAGGTGATTTGACTATTCATCTTAAGTCTAGATATATCCCCCTCAACTTCCTCATCCCCCTAAACCTCATTGTCCGATTAGCAGTATGTGTGTCACAGTTACACAGAGTTGTAGGGCCTATCCCAGGCAGCATATTTCTACAACACAGGGATACAACTGTTAATTCCATGTTGTCATGATTCTGTTAGTAATCATGTAGAAAAATAGTGTAACGTGTGTGGTGTATGCTAGAATAAAGTTTTCCCATGAAATTGTATTTTCTTTTTGTTGACAAGCTAGGGAAACTTACTTTATGGATTTTTCTCATATTAAAAATATCAGTGATTTTCATTTTTCAACTTAAAAATTAATTCACTTTTCACCATATGTGTGTGTTCTCTGTAAGAAACTTGCAAAACATTTTGGAACTTCCTGGAGTACAGATCAGTGATACAACTTGTGTCAAATATTATTGTGAGTTCCACAGTTGCTAAGCTGTCTAACACTAGAGAGAGCTTTGATACAGGCTCATTCTTTCCCATGATCAAGAATGGTGACTCAGTTTTCAGCCCAATTTTATATGGTAGATCTGTAGCATTTGTCATATTCACGTTATCTGTAAGATAATCATGACTTGTCGGATTACAGTTCGATGTACGGATGCAACAATTAAATGGTACAACAAAATACATGGGATCATGGAAATGTAAGATCCTTACCATAGAGAATTTTATAGCTTTCCTTGGGGCCAATTTCTACTTTAAAAACTATTTCCGGCTTGGAAAATATTACTTTTGGATCAATAAAGTTAGCTTTTATTTTGGTGAAAAGTAAAGTCTCTTTTTTGCCAGCAACAACTGCATGACAAAAAAATTGTTCTGAGACTTGTTGAATTCTGAAAAAAATTAACATTTTTGTAGAAATATTACCTGGTTCTTAGCCAAGAATCATTATACTATAATTAATAATACTTTTTGATGAAACTTTTGAAAAACTTCCTCTCAGTGTTGTAATAAAGTTGCGGTACAATTCCTATATAGGTAACACTGAAGTTCTGAAGTTCATTCACATAAGAAACAAAGTAAGTAGCTTAGAACATAACATACTCAATTGAAATGATTGAAGCTAGTATCCTTAAAATGACATTAAAATCGATTAATTCAGCAAAAAGTGTGCATTGGAAATGACGGGAAAAGTTGAAAAATGACTTATTAGCCGAAATCGATAAAAAATGAAAGAAAGAAAAAAATGACATATAAAAATGGGTAATTTCCTTTTGTCATAACTAGGAACAAGATTTTCATTTAAATGCATGTTTTTATTTAAGCTTCGTAGAGATTTCAAACTTTGTAACTATATATTTAATGAAAAACTCGTTTAAAAAATGCATACTTTTTCCGTACATGTTTGCATGTTTCGGTTGTTTTCGGAGAAATTCATGCATAATGCATGTTTGGACGTTTTTTTAATTAATATTGCATATTTAGACTTCTATCTAGCATATTAAGTAATTATTTTCTTTCTCGTGTTGTGACCATTCGCATGTTCAATAAACGAATTTGGCGCCGCCGCTGCCGCTAAGACGACACCTTTTATTTCATGAAGGAGGGGTGTATCGGAGGTAGGGAGGGGGTTCTCCCTTCTCGAGCCGGGGAGACGTCACGAGGCTGGACGGTTGGGTTGAAACGTTCTTGCTGGAATCGAGACGAGGTAGGAGAAGGTTATCTTAAGAAAGAAAGGTATCTGTACTCTACACTTTGTTAATACCGGATAGATTGTGATCAGTGCTTCGGTTTATAGAATGCATTGTGTTAGAAAATACAGTTTCTGTTAAATTGAATCATAAACGTTCAAGAGACAGGTTCTACGAAGAAGACGGATTGCAAGGTATTTGTACTGTACATTTTGTTACTTCAATAGAGATTGTGATCAGTGCTTCGGTTTATAGAATGCATTGTGGTAGAAAATACAGTTTCTGTTAAATAGTATCATAAACATTCAATAGACTCGTTTAAAAGAAGACAGATTGCAAGAAGTTTCGTAAATAGAGGTTAACATTTACAGATAACTTATTTGTGTTGTTTTGGAGATATGCGTTTTTTTTATTGTGTAATGCTTGTGTTTTTTTTCTTTTTCATTGTTTGTGGATTGATTTTCTGTATTTTGGTATATGTTAAAGAAAACGTCCAAATATACATGTTCTATGACTATGACTTTGTGTTTGTTTTACAAAAATCTTCATTGAAAGAGCCCCGAATCCATGAATAATTAATAAGAAAACCTGAGGAGAGGTTACATTATACGTACGTATATACGGAGTAATGTAGGAAGTATATAGGAAAGATATGTAATGCCGCGCGAAAAACGGCGAATTACCACACAAAATTCATTGTCGGGTCCTGAAAACAAGAAAGGGGATAAATCCACTGCTAAAATAAGAGAAAAATCCTCTCTAACACATGCCAGAATCCCAGTTTTGTGAGTCCTTGATGCCGA
>BLKR01013402.1:0-11559 GCA_011170035.1 Teleogryllus occipitalis | reverse complement strand
GTTTATTTGCAAACTGTGAACCTTCATTGAAATTTACTTAACTGCATACGTAAGTTCACATTCCTTCAATTACAAATGTCCATAAATAAACATATGTCAATACTCTATTATAATAGTATTATTACTTTTTCGCATATTCCATGCTGATGCTATATGCTTCTAAAGGCAGCAGACTTACTGGTTAGAATGAAATTGTGAATGTTATAACAATGTATTTCGTATTTGGAACGAGTGAATACAGAGGAGCCGGAAGCTTTAATATCTTTATTTATACGTGAAGACAATTAATGCAAAATTATTGTTTCTTGTATATTTAATTTGAAAAAAATTTCCACAATTTTATATGTAAAGAATTGGCTTCCTAAGAAGGTGGATAAAGGCTTTCTCGAGGGAAAACGAGTGTTACGATTTACGCTTACAAGCTCAGCCTATTTCGCCTTGAAATGTGTGGAGGAACAACGCAATTTTCACCGGGAGGTATTTCTGGAAGCCAATTGATGACTCTCTCTTGCTCCCCAGTTGAAGATTGTTCGGTAGCCGACTCGAGTAGTATTTTAAAATTAATGCTGTAATTGTTAAACAAATGGAACTTTAAGTATTTAGAATAAAATGAAAAATTAGAGAGCTGTAAACCAGGAATATCTAACCAGCAACAACTTTCATGACAATATATGCAAATGTTGTGGCCGCTTGTCCCCTCCACCCCCGTTAGGAACTTCAAATGTATTTGCCGGAGAAACTAAGAGAGCCGTTGGAAAACAGCTTGTAGAAAAGCTTAGCGCGGGAACTACCAAAAAAAAATAGTTGTCATGACATGCTATTTTCTTATTAACAATTACGTATCTCGAAAACTTAAGAGATAGCGCTAATCGGATTGCGGAATTTTACATCTCGTTTAAAGGCATTTTTAAAAAAGCAAAACGTTTTGTTTAAAAAATTTTAAAATGCATAAACAATTTCCATATTTTGCAATTCTAAAGTGGGAAGGGTTCTCTGATGTCCCAGAACCAAAAACTGCGAATTAACAATTTTGCAACAATTAACCATTTTATAAGCAATTGCGAAATGTGCGCTATTCCTGCCGGGGAGTGTCCCCAAATTGTCCCTAATTTGATGATAGCAAAATAAAAATTTTGACATGAGATGCACATTAATTGCTTAATATCGAGTTCAATTGTTACTTTAATGATAAATATACAGTTGGTCTTTGAATTTTACTTTCTTTTATTGAAATGTTTCCCTAGTAGTCCAAACGATTCGAGAAAGACAGTATTTTGCATTTTTTCAAATTTAATAAACATATGAACAACTGGAAATATGCAATTATAATCGTTTTTCTTATCGCAAAATTCTGTAGTAAACTGGTCATTTGATAAAGTTTATAAATTGTGTTTGGACAAGAATATTGGAATTTAAATGTGTATAAGAACGTAATTGTTCTAAAATTAGTGTTATTTTATCTGCTATCAATGTAATTTCTTCAAAAAGAATTGTGTTAACAGTGGTTAAGTGCTATGTGTTCATATATATATATATATATATATATATATATATATATATATATATATATATATATATATATATATTCGGCCGTGATGATGGCCGAAATTCCTTTGCCGAAACGTTGGGATAATTAAAGAATCATTTTATTTATTGCATAAAGTCTGTCAATAAAGTTTGCTTTGGGTCACTTTCTGGTAACAGAATCATGAAACTATCTCAATATGGGTCAATCCATTTTAAATGGTCCAGAATTTAATAAATTGGTCGCTCGACCATCTCGAAAAACAATCATATTTTGTACATACATTTCCTTATATTTTGGCTGTTCAAAAACATCTTTGATTTATTTTTATTGGATCTGGTTTACAAATGGCGGCAATTTTTGTTTTACGCCGTGCGCAATTTTTCGCGTTTGTAGACATTGACTCTTTTCAAAATTACTCAGCTCTGGGTTGTTCTAGTATTCTAGAATAAACAGAATTGGATTCAGTATAATATAACCTACAAATCAAAATATTATTGATCTACCTTCTAAGTTTTTAGTTGAGAAATATTTGCGACCAAATCTTCGGAACGCGTATGAACTAAGTTCAATTTTCAGTGAGTAATTTCTCAAAGAAGGAATAGAATCTCAGCCTTAACTTTTTCAATTCTTTTATACGTAACAGTATAGTTACCGTTTGTAAAATATCATTGGTAAGTAACGTACCCCTAGAAAATTACACCCTATTAAAAATTGGAATTTTGGATTTTTTCTATATTTTCAACTGTAATATCTCTGTTGGGATATCGAGATAGAGCGATCAGTTTTGGACGACTTAAAATGGATTGACCCATATGCAAAATAAGTCTTTGTATAGTCAGACAAACACTGCAAAGTAATAATTTACATGGGAAATACCCACTACTGACGTCGCGTATAGGCACACAACACGTCTGTCAGTACTGTTGGTCTACAATATGGCGGAGGGAGCAGCCTTCAATTTGTAACGCTACATGTGGATCTAGGTACTACCATTCAATGTTTTTGATTGCAACTCATAAAACAAAATGATTAATAAATTACGGCAGATAAGCTTTCATTCTATTAATATTAGATATTAACATTTTGTATTTATAATGCAAAACCCGTTAGTAATAGCAAGCGATAATAGATCTGGGGACAATTACCTTTCTCATAAAACAACAAACACGTAATTTGTACCAGTACAAAGCTCAAATTTCTTTCTAAAAATCAACCCTTAGTGTTCTATATTTAGAGATATGTCTTATATATGTCGAATTTTTTTAATACTTTTTGCAGAAAGAATTAAACATATGTGGTATTAATATTCTATAAACATTATTTGACTAAAGCAGCTAAAGTTCATTATTATCATAACTAACGTTAAATAAATTAAATAACCAGACAGAGTAAGCTGTTATAAAAAATTAGAGAAGTGATTTCGTCCACAAATCACCTACAATTTAGTATTAGTGTTCGAAATAAGGAGAACCTCTTTTGTACTTTACAATCTGAGCGATTGTTTTATATTTTAATACTTGCAACACAAAGAACACTGTGGAAATGTAGCACTGTGGGATATCACATAAATTACGTACGAAACGAATCTTGCGTTGACCACTTAAAAATCTTTCTCATATTACAATATTCTATGAGAAATGATGCAGTCGAGATCAGAATACCCAAAAGCAACATAAAGAATGGACCTTGTAAATGCGAGAGAGTCAATGCAAATGGATATTTAGTTTTGTGCTTATGTGTTTTGTAAAGTAAAGTACTCTTCTTACTCATTACCTCTTTCCACCAAACGTTTGTTAGTGAGCTTTCAATTAATCTTTGTAAATAAATGTTCCAAGTCTGCACCAATGGACTTCCTTTCGTAAAGAAAGTATGGATAGAGAATGAATTCATCTTATCTATTACTTTTAACATTTCGCGACCGGCACCAATATAATTATACTCAACGTATGATAACTCCATTGGCAAAGCCATGTCTCCAGAAAAAGCAACACGATCAAGACATTCAAAAACTTCGCAAATATTTGCTCTCGAAAACAAAGATCTTAATAGAGAATCTTCGTAGCCGTGGTAAAAATCCATGTAACCTTTAATCAATCCTACATCTATTCCACTGGTCTCGATATCACGAACGTTAGATACGATGCTCACAACTCCAGGATCAGTAAGGAAACTAATGAGAGCTGATTGATAGGCAGCGTTTATTACAAGGCAGCACAGCAGCCACATAATAAAAACGCCACCAGCAATCATTCCACTTGGCTCTTTAGTAAGTGATACACCCACTAGAGGTGCAGGTGCTGCATATGCACCAACGCTGTCATAACACGCGTTTTTCAAAACAGCAAATGTAAATGCCATGAAAGCGCAGCTGAGTGATACAAATATCCACATTCGTTTCGTAAAAACCAGAAACACACTTCGCCAACGGGGCATCGGTTTGTCACAGGGCACGAACCATCTCGTTTCGTCTTCCCAGAAGGAAACACTTACGTCCATGTTGAAATAAAACTTATCAAGAAGAAAGTAGCATCCCGCTGTCAAATTACTGGTGCCGTTTGCTACGAGTTCCGCTTGCTCCACGTAACTTGGAGTAATATTCAAGTAACAGAAATATATATTCATACGTTTGGTGATCTCTTTTATGATTCTGATTTCCAGTCCATCAACAAACAGATCACTACTTTTATCCGAATTGTTGCGTGGAATAACATATGGAGATTCAGGGTAAGGACTGAGAACGAGAGTGCATTCTAACATGTAGCTGAGTTCAAGACGTTTCGCTATATTTTCGATTTTACTTCCTGAGAGTGTGTTTTTGATAGCGCTGGATCTCGGGCCTCCGCAATCGTGTCCATGTCCAATCGGTTCCCATAACCAAGCTTCCAGCTCACCAGCGTTCAAAACGGCCACCGCAGCACGATACACCTTTCGCCGCCAGAAAGCAGTTAAGACACCAGTCGCGTATTCTTTGCCGTTTTGAACATTACACAAACACATGACGAAATGTAGCGCATGCGAACTCCTTGCGCCGCTCTGTTCCACAAAGTCCAAGATGGTTCCATATTGAGTCACTGAAATTTCGTGCAAGTGCACAAATAAAATGACGGATGCTAAGCGCTCGGAGAAGCCTTTAGTAGTATAAGAATGTGAACGAATCGTTTTAATTATCGTCACACCACCAGAATTCTGTAACCATCTGAACAGCGTTTCAGCTTGACGATTCACTTGCACGAGAATATTAGTTTCACGGCGAGGTAGTACATCAGTTACAGTGTCTGTAAGTGCACCGTCAGCTAATACTACGAGTAATGTTTCTTTCTGCATTACTAGCCCATGAAGCATATTTGTAAACACATTTTTGGTATAAGTGCCATCGTCTCTTTCTTGAGATTGAACCGGGCTTGTTATAAATACACACCACAGCAGTTGAAAAATCAATGATGCCATGTTCTTGGTGTCCCTGAATAAAAACCTGTATAACACTGGCTCAATATTTTATCTCCATTACCAATCGCATCTTTGATTACAGTGTCCTCTTTACCAAGGAAACGTTCAAGAAGAATACACGTTCACATATTTACATATTTAGATAAAATTAAAAATTTGAGAACAGGAAATCGCGAAGACTAAAGCAAGTACAATATTTGAAAACCATGAACACTTCCTAAAATTATTGTTCATGTATTATTGTACCTCTTTAAATATCACGTTAGAACATTGGTCTCAAAAGTTTTTCTTTTTCTTTTGTTTTCTCTATTCCTACCTTCAGTTAATCAAATTTGTCTAGGCTACAAACACAGATCGTTAAAGTATTTACAAAACAGTAGAATCTAAAAAATGAGAGTGGCAGCTATGAATCCTTAGTGCAGAGTTGAACGGCAGTTCTCTCACTAGCGATGCTTCCACGTCTGACGCAGCATCTTGCAATCTTTGATATCCCTACAACAAAATATTTGTAAATTGAAAGTATATTTTAGCAAATAAATTTCACATAAATTTGCCATAAAACATAGTTTCGAGTATATCAAACTTACTGATACGCCGGTTTTTTAAACTATATTAAAACAATATAATATATAACACCTATGTGGTTACTAAATAAGCTTAATCCGATACAAATTAAATATTCAGAAAAGTATTGCACAGAAACAATATGCAAATTTTCAAGGTTTAATTATATTTTCTTTCCATTTCAACGAGACAGAATAGTACTGAATTTAAGAAAGCTCTTCAATATACAATCAACTCAGGTTATAGTGAACTCGGATATAGTGAACTTAAGTAACTGGTCCCGTTTCACTTACATTACGAATAAGCACAAGACGATTCGGTTATAGTGAACGTGAACATCGTCTATAGTGCACGTAGGAAATACGTCCTGGAAATTATTTTCTTCCTGTCAAATAATACATCGTATCATTGCCACAAATTCCCTCACTAGGCAGCTAGAAAAAAGGTCTTAATTGAATAAACCTCCCCTGAGGTGAAGGTAACGGACCGGGAATTAGAACTTTCGATGACCTTCTGCCACTCAGTTTCACTGCGGAAACAATGGCCGTGTAATGCCTGGGCTACAACCGGCGGCGGCGGCGACGCACGATTACTTGCTTCAGTTTCAAGCTTGGTATCACTTGATATTTCGCGGGACAAAGCGCGTTGCGTTCTACAGGGTGACAGGAAGCATGCGACTGCCACAGCCTGGTGATATCCGCCGGGCCACGCGGAAAAATTATCAGTTTCATTAGCCACTTGCGCCATCAAAAGCATCTCGTATGTTATTAAGGCGAGTAAAAGGGCCTTCGGAGAGTGGAACGGTGTTTCTTCAGTGCAAGAGGCATTAAAGGCAGCCAAGACTGCATTAGGATACTTCGAGACAGTGGACAATGCAGAATCAAGAACAGAGAGAGCACGTAATCTGGAGAAGGATTTAGAGAAATTGCTAATGCAAAATGTACAAAGCAAACAATTGAAAATAATTGATTTTTTTAGGACAAATAAAGATATTGAAATTTTCAATTCGTACAGTTAATGTATTTTGTTGTATCTCTATATTAATAAAATTAATCTTTATGAAGAAATTCTATTCAATTTTCATAATCAGATATTATGAACCTCTGTTGTAATAAACCAAAAGTGGTAGTCTCCAGAAGTTCATTATAAATGGAGTCCACTGTAATCTGACCGAATTCTAAATTCACCATAATCATTTTATGCAATATTCAAACCAACTTACTTTATAATTATTAATTTCAAAACAGGTGGGTTGAAGAAATGAAACATTTATAAATTGATTAATACCAATTTATTTTATACTTACTTATCAACGTCCACTTGATATTCGGATTACTCGTATTATTCGTAACACTCTATCAAATGTTTTTTCTGAACAGGCGAATGTTATGTTTTGTTTCTGTCTCTAGAATGAGTAAGCTTCTACGTAATGTGTAACCCACTTCTTCTTTCTTAATATAGGGGAAATAAAGTTATTGCTTTATTTCCAATAAGTCATCAGACAGAAAGACATCAGATATAAAGTAATTGAGAGTTCCAGTAACTTTCTTTCTGAGAATTGCTAACTTATTTCTTGCGAAGATTGAAGTTGGTATTATTATCTTTTAGATCACTAAATTACCTTTTATTAACAATGGGTCCTAAAACTCATATTATTTAATAATAATAATAATAATAATAACAATACGTATTAATTTATTAAAATGACCCTTCTCTTCTAAATTTGGGAAGAAAAAAGTATAATTTTACAAGTCAAACTTAAGAGGATCATGAGAAAGAACATCAAATAAATGGTTAGATCACGGAAAGAATATCACCAGACTTCCTACCTATCTTCACCATATTACGTACACGTAGAATATCTTATGTAGTTCAGAGTGGCACCCTCTCATCAGAGATTCAGTGTATTGAGCGTAAAGAAATAAGGCATTCAGGATTGAATAGAACGAGTAATGTAACGAGATACAGATGGCTCTTGACTTTATCGACTCCCCGACAAATACTCAGTGGTTGCCAGGACAATGATTGTAATGTGCAATACGTGGTGCTTGGCTGTACGGATATGCGATGGTCTCGTGATGACAATCGCAATCGCACCGTAAGATTAAAAAAGTCCATGTCAAATACAAATTTGAAAGCCCTGCATTAGACGTCTTATAATTGATTCAGGTCTAACAGTTTACGCTACCTGACCAGTAATCTTTTCTGATCTTATCAACTTGACACTTTGGGAACATTCAAAAGTTCTTCGAACAGACTCGACAGTTGAGTTTTATCTTCTCATTAAAATGCCTTAAGAACAGTTGTGAAGACTTTGTAAATAAAAAACATTAGTTTCTTCCGATCTTTTCCACAAAATTATTATTTACTGTGTAAAAAGGTACACATTACTTAAAACGAGAATTTTTCATAAAGGTATAGTTATTTGCATTCATGTTTTTGGTATGGATGTTACCTGCAGGTTGAATTTTATAGAATAAATCAAAATTCGATGATTCTTAATATTATATTCATTTGATTTTGTGTAACATTAATGGCACATTCTTTGCATCCTGTCATTAATGCTTGAAACAATGTTTTGTTTTTATTTAATTAAAATGAATTCAAGCAGTACCACCCTTCACAGTGGTCAGTTCATCATTAAGAAATAAGACAATTTGAGGTCAAACAATTTTAATATGTTAAATTAAAATAATTGTTATTTTTCCTTTCCAATGAAATATTACTTAGATTGCCAACTAACTATTAACTAAATTGGAAGACCAACAATCACAAAACGAATAAAGGACTTCCTCACTTTAACTGGTATTTTGGATTTCGAAGGCCACTTTCAAACGTTTTCTTACCACACGGTCGGAAAGAGCTTTCAACCAAAGAAGTAAACATTCCACCTCCCCAACAATGAACTTCCCTTTGAAAAGTATGCCATTATGAAGGTAAAAATGTCGAATTTGACTTTCAAACAATTGCGGCCCTGGTTTATGTAATATTCTGCATAAGATTTGGTACATAAAGTTTCCATGTCGCGAAAAAACTATTTTGTCAAAGCATTTGACAATACACTCGCATATCAATCGTCTTCAACACCAAAGATTGAAGCAAGGTCTTTGAATTGTCTCCTTAAACATACCTCGTTCAAGTTGCTTTCAAAAAGATGTTAAATATGAACACATAAAAAGAGGTTGGATTTGAATACGATGCTATGTCTATAACACTTATGAACTCTGATTGGTAGACAGAGTTTTTTATTAGGCAATACAAAATCCATAAGAGAAAAATTATCCCGGAAATTATTCGACTAGACCTTTTGGTAAGTGAGATTCTTAATATAAGAATCAATGCATCAACATGTTGTTAAACCTCTCACATGTAGGATCGCGAAAGTTGTGACAATAAGCCCAGATGTCAAAACCACGAAGATCCACATAGCAGGAAATAGAAAAAGAAATACGCTCCGTAAACGGGGTACCGGGAGATTGCTGGGAACGAACATACAAATATATTGTATATTCCATTTTGTCAGAAGGGAACGCTCCTTAATATGCTGGGATAGAAACACGAAGAGAAAATACAGTCTCCTGCAGTGATCTGCATTGAACCATTGACTATTTTACTCCACTATTTGTGGAGCGAGGAGCGGAACAATCAAGTACCTGGCAGCGAGGTTTCTACCACAATCTAAATATTATCATTAACCTACTTTAAAATTGCCGCACCAGTCACCCTCGACGCCACAGGCCGGACGGTGCTCTTAAACATATTTAAAACAATGCGTTGTATTCAACGGGACAACCAATGGAGGCAAGCTCATCTTCTGAATCAAATCAGGACTTCTGAAACACAAAACTCGGAGCTACTTGAGAGTCGTCCCATAAGAGCACAGTGGACGTTGTTAATGATTACCAGAAGGTAGTAGATATTTTCAGCAAAATGCAGAACAATTACTCCACTATTTGTCTCAAGCAAATCTGACTCCAAAAGTCTGTTTTCTTCCATGTTTAATCCTCACCGTAGTTTGATATGGTGTTGGGCAGTTTTGCTTTAGCAGTTTCATTAAACCGGATCCCACAAAGCACAAAGATAAGCCGTCGTTAAGGCTGAAGGGCCGTAGCTGTCTCGGCTCGAAGGGTCGCGGGCTCGACCCCACCTCAGGCATTGATACTTGGGTGTGCTTTTGTTGTCCTGATGTTTTCTCCGTACAGTTTACAACTCACAGTGGTCGCTATATCACCAGAGATGTTGAAAAGCGACCTTAAAAAAGCACATAGATAATATGTGTGATTGTACGCAAAAACCTCTGCGAGAATCTCTAGTACTATAGACGGTCGTGACTTGCAGAAAAAAGTTTTATAATGAAGCACCTTCGTTGGAAATAATTGCGTGCTTTATTGGAATGATATTGTTACAAAGCATGTTTCACAATATTTATTTTTTAATATTTCTCCAGTTTTAACTTTAAAATAGTCCTCCAGTTAAATTTTCTCTTTCCTAGTCGAGTCAGCAACATATCGCTGCAATTAGCTGGAATTTAGGAAAAATTCAAATAATACAATTATTTATTTCCACACCATGTTCTTAATATGAAATAAATACGTCGAAATCTTTAAAAACATTCTAATTAAAATATTTCCCAAAAAAATTAACATGAATATTACGTCCTTTACAACAATATAAATACACTTATCATTTCATAATTCCCGTTGATTGAGAATTATATTTCTTGCATTTTAATAGACAAGTGAGGAGAAAAGTCTGTAATATGAAGTGTTTCTCATCTTACAATAAAATGATTTGTTTCAGCTTTACAAACTCTTGTAATGAGTGTCAACGTGGTCATTGTATCAAAAATTCAACTAGTTTATTTTTGAAAACTCTGCATTCATCTCACTATTATTAACATTGTACACAATTCCCTTGCGTTAAGTTTTGCATGCAGTATTGAAAAATCTTTTTCTTCTAATGAAAAGTCATTTTGCGATTCTATTGAATATTCTTCTTGAAAACATTTAAAGTATTGTAAATCACATAAATGTAAAAGTAACGTTAAGACACCCTTACAATTCTGACGCTGATTCGCAACAATAGTTATTTAAGCACCGCGGGCGTTATAAGAGTTTTAATGACCATGCGGTGACAAAATGCCCGAGGGCTTTTTGTCGCCCGAGATCATTAGAACCAGTTAACGCTCGTGGTACGTAATAATTGTATTTTTACCTAATTTCATTGATTCAGATTTACCTATTTACTAATTTTCTATATGTTAACTTGATTCGGTTTGTCTCTTCATATTTCCCTCCTTTAATCCTCTTTCATAATTCCTTCCTTAAGATAACATGTAGCATAATTCAACTCTTTTCATATTTCCCTCCTAACCGCAATCCTTTCAATTCAAGTAAGCTATGCAGCATAAGCACAGCTAGCGTGGGGATTTCAACACTAGGTTCTCCCGATCAGAGACCCTGCAGTGACATTCGTTGATGCTCTGAGCCACCTCACACCCGGTCTACAGTGTGTGTTTCCTTGGCGGTCTGTACAAAAGACTGTTTGACCCCGGTGCGAGCAGGTCATCGCTCGCCCTCGATTGTAGTATTAACGAGGTCGCTCCAATCTCTCGCTTTGACCGATTACAGGATACAATCTCCCGCGCCGCGCCACACCGGAGCAACGCGCCTTGCTTACGTATAACCGGTTTGGAAACAGATAGCGTACGTCCACGGGGCTGGAAGCTTCGATTTCTGGCAGTGCGAGCGCAACACTGGAAAGTAAGAGAGCTCCTTTTCCTATCGTTCACTTGGCAGAGTGTCCTGTGTTAAGGGAAGGACGCATCTAATATATATATATATATATATATATATATATATATATATATATATATATATATATATATATATTAAAATATATATTATAAAAATTCTATGCATATTCTTATCTAAATTCAGATTTCTTTCTTTCAAGAACGGATAACGATGAGTCCCAGAAAAAATTGTGATATATATATATATATATATATAGATATATAT
>BLKR01013401.1:0-11563 GCA_011170035.1 Teleogryllus occipitalis | reverse complement strand
ATAGGCTCTTAACGCTCGATTAGGCAATTATCTCTAAAATATGCATTTATAGGCAATATAAAACTCTAGCAAAAGCCATTCCTGAAGTAAGCATTGATAATGGGGTAAGTTGCCAAAAAATACATTTAAAGAAATAAAATAGGCAAAAAGGGCACTGTCAGGACTAGTTATAAGGAATAAACGTATTTTTTACTGTCAGATAATTGACCAGCATTTTAAATGATTTGGATTCTTGTAATTTTCTTGTAATTCTTGTAAGGATACAGTGACCACGATGCACAAATTCTTACCATTATAAGAAATGCGATCACTGACACAATAAATAATACACGTATGACTAGATTGTTTACTAAAAGTAAAATTAAATTATTCATAGACTACTTGATGCAGGAGTCATGGGAAGCGGTTTATAATACTGTTCATACAAACGAGAAATATAATTCTTTTTTTTCAACTCTTTCAATTCATTTTAACACTTGCTTTCCTCTTCAAAAACGAAAATTAAATATTTCACGGAAAAGCAATTCTTGGATAACACAAGGGATTAGGACATCTTGTAAAAACAAGCGAATTCTTTCTTTCATTTCTAAACGTCATGACGTATCTCAAGATTTCCTTATCTACTTTAAAAAATACAAAACATTGTTACGAAAAGTCATAAGGCAGGCAAAAATCATGAAAAACGATCAGGATATTTTGAACTCAAATAATAAAACAAAATCAATGTGGAATATAATAAAAAATACTACCAAATCAACTAGAAAACCCGTAGAGAATGTTGTTTTAAAATATAACGATATAAATGTCAACGATCCGGCAACAGTGGCTAGTCTCTTTAACCAATACTTTTCGAGAATTGCTGCCGATCTCACTAAGGGTCTTCAGGCACAAAATTCAAAAACAGACAGTGCACCCAAAATTTTAGACACAATGTTCGTTTCCGAAACTTCTTCCTATGAAATTCTCAAAATAATCGGTAAACTAAAAAATAAATATTCGTCCGGTTTAGATGAATTCCCAGATTCTTTGTTAAAGACTTGTGCGTATGCCATTATACACCCGTTAACTCACATATTTAATGCATCTTTATGCACTGGAACGTTTCCAGATATTTTCAAAACAGCTAAAATTAAGCCGCTTTTCAAAAAAGGCAACAAAAATGAAATTCAAAATTATCGGCCCATTTCTCTTCTATCAGTTTTTTCAAAAATATTAGAGAGACTTTTTTACGTACGAATGGAAACCTTTCTCACTAAACAAGACGCGCTTTCAGATTGCCAACATGGATTTAGAAAATCAAAATCAACGGAAACAGCTATATTTTCTTTTCTTAAAGATGTCGCCTCATCATTAGATCAAAACGAGGCACCTATTAGATTATTTTTAGATCTCTCAAAAGCTTTTGACATCATTGATCATGACATTTTACTTTCCAAATTACCTTCATATGGAATTCGTGGTATTGCTCTAGATTGGTTATGTTCGTACCTTAAACAACGATCTCAGAGAGTTGAAATACCTTACTGGAATGATGGAACATTACGTACGCACTTTTCCGACTCTTTGCCCATTGCATGTGGAGTTCCTCAAGGATCGATTTTAGGCCCTATTCTGTTCCTACTTTACGTAAACGATATGCCCTCGACGATTCGAAACGGAAGAACAGTTCTCTTTGCGGATGTTTGCGAACATCCCTTCTTCACCTTCCCTCTCTCTCTCTTTCTCTCTTACAAGGAAACCGTAAATAGTACAATATCAGATGTTTCAAATTGGTTCCGAAATAACAAATTAATAGTAAACGAAAAGAAAACGGTTTTAATGCAGTTTTCTATTTCAAATAAACAATTCTGTGCTCCATTGAAAATGAACAGTGTACCATTGACTCATGTTAATGCAACAAAATTTTTAGGTCTCTCAATTCAGTCAAACCTTAAATGGAACGTCCATTTAAATGAATTGAACACAAAATTAAGTTCATTATGGTACGCGTTCAGAATTCTTGCAAATTCAGTCAGCCTTCATACTGCTCGTTGTGTATACTTCGCGAATGTTCATTCCCGCCTGAGATATGGCATAATATTCTGGGGAAATACATCTTATAGCTCCCAGACTTTTAGATTACAAAAAACGAATTGTACGAATAATAACCAAATCCCACCCACGTGATTCATGTAAGCCTCTCTTCATTAATCTAGGAATTCTACCATTACCGTGTCTTTTGATTTACGAATCAGTGGTTTTTGTAAAAAATGACTTGCTTAAGGGCGGGAATATATTTTCAGAAAATGCCGAAGTCTATTACTATAACACTCGACGTAGAAATCATATTCATCAGGTGACAGTATCAACAGCTCATTACAAAAAATTCACATACAATACATGTACATTATTTTACAACACTTGCCAGATGACATTAAACGATTAAATTCAATAGAAAAGTTTAAATCACAAGTGAAATCGTTTCTGCTGCATAACTGTTTCTATACAATTAGAGACTATACTGAGCATCACAAGAAAAGTAACATTAATTTTAACAATGATACATAATGCATTAATTACCATTTGGACTGTATAAATGAGCATAAACAACCTGTAACAACTATTGTACTACAGCTTCCGGGTCAATGACCCCCATCTCGATCAGGTTTTTCGTCCAGTTTCCCTGATCCATTGAGCAAATGCTGAGATGGCCCTTGTTTTGCTTCTGGACATAAATGTAACTTCATTTTGTGTGCACGTCTTCTAGAATTCAGTGGGAAATACAATTATTCAAATTATCGTGTCCACGTTGTCGCGGCAGGAAGTAATAAGAGCCAAAATTTATTGCTTATTTATCCTTGAAAATAGATTTTATTACATGGGAGTTTTTTTTGTTTGTTTTTTCTCCCTTTCAAAATTCAAAATTTATTGCTTATTTATCCTTGAAAATAGATTTTATTACATGGGAGTTTTTTTTCTCCCTTTCAAAATTCAAAATTTAAGTAGTATATGATTTAGTGTAGGGATCACAGAATTTTGAAAATGTGCACACAATTCACTTTTCCCCATAGCAGGTCATACGCAGTTTTTAACTGTTTTTTGACGTAAAATAAATAAATAAATAAATTTAAAAATGGAGAGAATTCAACTTCAACAGTTGAGAGGGACTTTCATTTTTGTTTCAATGGGGTTCATTCACTAGCGGAATCAAACAAAAAGAAACTATCCTTGTTATCTTCATCTGTATTTGAAGTATTTAAAACATCCTTTTATAAATACACCCTTTTTATGTATTTAAACACTTATCTAAAATACAAGTCCCAAAAACTCAAAAATTCAGTAATTCAAATACAAAATGTATTTCAAATACGTATTTCAAATACAAGTATTTAAATACTGCCCAACCCTGATCATAAGAAATAAGATAGAAAGGCACCATGACAAAATAGATGAATGGTCCATAAAATGTAACCTTAAACTCAATGTCAAAACATCTAACGCAAAAATATTTACACTCACACAAATGTTCACCCCTCTCCCTCAAAATCAGTAATTTACTAATTCCTTGTACTAAATCCAATCAGAACATCAAATATTTAGAACTAAATCTTGATACGAAGCTTCATTGGAAAGAGGATGTAAATGCAAAAACTCATCAAGCAAAAATAAAGATTCTCCAACTAAAACTTTCACCACACTCATTAATTACAAAATCTCATTAATTAAAACAATCCAATAGCCCTATACAAACATATTATCCCACCTATTATGACCTATGCGTGTCCCATCTAGTTAAATGCCTCAAAAACCAATTTAAACAAAATCCAAATCGTTCAAAATAATTATCACAGAACAATTACTCAAGCCCCATGGTTTGTTTCAAATCTACAGTTGCGCAATGAATTAATATTCCATACATATTCCCATTCATTACCAAGATCTCTAGCAATTACCAAGATCTCAACTAAAACTACCACCTATCCGATTTCAATCTCGCTCAAATCTCATATTCCCGTACAAGAATTAAAAACAGGTTCCCAATTCAAGCTTTCTTGAACATGCAGATCGAGTTGGAGAGGCGCGTCATGAGCTCCCTTATCCTGAGTAGTTAGTTTGAGAATGAAGTTAGTTTTTAATGTTCATTTAAGTTGCCAAAAATACATCTGTAAAAGTACTATAGTACTGATGTATGTAACTTGCAATGCCAATAAAAAGGAAATGAAATGGAAATGTTTTGCCGTCGTCGATTTTTCTATATCAAGGACGCACAAAACATGGATTTTTGACTATTGTGACGGTCCAATCAGACACGTCCAAAATAAATTCAAAACATTGGATTAGGACTAAAAAAACACTTCAATTTCGTATGTTAATAAGAAGGAAAACATGTGAAAGTGCATGAGTGGAAGATGTTTTCTTTAATTGATTGATATTCTAAAGAACTGTGCCCAAAATAGACTGTGAGAATATAAGTAAATAGGAGCAGTACATATTTAAATAACGACACGTCGCAAGCATGTAATGTTTCATAAATAAAAGAATTTCTGTTATAAATTAATTTTCCATATTAGGAATGAGAGAATCAAATGTTCCCACAATCATGAGGAACGATTACTGATAAATGTTAAAATAAGAAAACAAGTGATTGGAAAAGGGGTTACGAAAGTTATAAATATTTTGGAATACATTTAGGAATTTATTGTAACGTTTAAATTCAGTTAAAGACAATATAATATAACAAGGAAAGATGTAAAGAAACAGTAGCATTGTTAGAAAAGAGTTGTCTTTTATTTTAAACTCCGTGGTATGGTAGAATCAAAAAATAGAAGAGATGTAACAGATGCCGTGGTGAACGCATCGTGTGGTTATGGATCGAACGGACAATTACTTTCGAGTATGAGATGATCTCGAGTTGCCGTAGTGAACGCATCGCGTGTTGGTTTAGATGTTTCAAAATTTTATGAAGTTAATTTTGAAGATGTCATGATTTTTTTATGTTGTTATATGGACAGCAATGGCAGCCAATCGTCGTGCAGTAAAAAAGGGAAGTTTAAAAACATTACATTTTTCTATTATCAAAATTTATAGCAAGGACAAGATTGTTAGTTTTTATGACCTTGGAGAAAAGATATGGCCGTTCATTTGTTTTTAAATTATTCAAATTGGTAAAGTGCTCTCGTGTGAATGTTGATATGTTGTTTTTTGTTATGTATGCACATGTTTTGATGTCACAAGCGAGGTAGAATTCGCTGAATATTTTGTCAATGAACACGGAATAAATCAAGCCGATATTTTTATACGGTTTTATAACAGAGGTTTCATGGAGTTATTATTATTATTATTATTATTATTATTATTATTATTATTATTATTATTATTATTATTATTATAATTAGATAGCAAAACCTGAATGATAGGAAATAATTAAAATATATACATTTCCCTTAAGTAATAGTACTATTATTCTTGATTTCCTGTATTGAATCGATTTCGCGAATTCACAATAAATAAATTTGTTGGAATGGTGTATCACAACCCATATTAAAGAAGACAAGGATTAAAATATTTTAAAATTAATTTTATTTGTATTTATACGGAAGGAAGCAAAAAAGTTGTGTGTATATTTAGAAACCATGACACCACAAAGTGTTAGAGGAAGTAATTTACTAGATATAGGGACAAGGTTTATCGACTTTTTCTTTATTTACCAGGGCTCGTCTGTAAGATTTAATCTTTCTCCAAAATTTGACGTTTTCCCTCCGCAGCATTACAACACTTTATCTATGCTGCGTAAGCAGTAGCGAGAAAGTAAAAATACGTAAATGATACTCACCTGTTTCATTGAGTGTTAGTGCTTCTCTAAAGCGAGCAACAAAACCGTGTGCTAGATCTTCCGCAGATTGAAGTACGATGTGTTTCAAATATTCCAGCTGCGGCTGGGAGATGTTTCGCAAATTTTGCAAAACATCTGGATAAGTGGCGTCCACTCTCTCTTCCGTGTCTCCCCCAAACACAGCTGCTCCTGACGCCAATAGCACCGAAACGAAGAGCGCCGTTGCCACACCCTTCGCCATGTTGCTTTTTTCCTTCCAATGAATCTGCTGCTATCGAAGCTCACCGGTGTCAGATTGCGCACTGATAATGTAGTAAAGCTCTCTTGTCGATGATAATAATAATCTCAGACACTTATCTCGTCAAAAACGATTACAATTCAGTCAAATAATAATGTGAAATCAGAACATAATGAATGAGAAACATGATAAAACTAAGTACGAGAAACTGCCGTACCTAGAAACAAATACACCTAGGGACAAGGCATGTTTTAGAGGAGTGTGGGAGAAATTTCGGATTGTTATTTTTCCTACATTGCTATTTAGTGCAATCGATGGGGAGCCAAAAGGGGGTCCATCTTGCAAAAGGTTGCAATAAGATCGAAGATTTTATTTTTTATTTTGTTTATATTGTGGTTACTAAGAAATTCCTAAGTTTTCTACCTCGAAATACTTCGGGACAAGTTTTGATAGCCAAAAAACAACAAAAAATTCAGGCATTTTTTGTTTTTTGCGAAATAACTTTTTAATAGTTTATCATAGTGCAAAAATAGTTCTGAACAATTTTAAAGATCATAAAATTCTCTACAAATTTGCTTCATGAATTATTTTTCTCAGGTAAATAGTAACAATGCTAAGGATTTTAAAATTTTACCAAATTTTCCTTTTTATACTGGTGGCCCAAAATTACTATAAGTCTCTTTAATGTAGTATTGATGAATTCCTAAGATCATTATAAATGAAAAGCGATTAATTACTAATGTTTTTAATGATTACTGAGGTTACACTCGCGTTTGAAAGTTCTGATAAAAGTGGCAGTATGTCTATACTTCTCCCAACTAACACGATTTATTTATATCAAAAGCATTTGAATAAAATAAAATTACTTTCGTTATTATCTTCTTATTCTTATTCTTATTATATTAATATTATATTATTACTAATGATAATATTAAGCTCAAGAACGATAAACCGTACTTAATGGTAAATATAACACTATGACGTGCTTCATAAGTATCTAAATATATTATATTTTATGAAAGGACATTATAGAGATTATTATTTTCAAAATATTTTGAAATCTTAAATCCCGTCCACACCTCCTATACGCCTCCTCCTATGTCCTCCACGTCAAACGCTATATCCTGAAACCTTACTAATAGCGCTTCTACATCGCTGCTGTACCGATCATTTCCCTCTCGATCATTTTAGAACGGAAGGTTTGCAATAATTAAAAACTTCAATAAAACGTTTAGGTATGTGTATAGGGAGTGTGTTAGTGTGTTATATACGAGAGGGGAATTTGGACGAAGGTGAAATGGTTGTGAGGAAGAAGAACGAGGTCGTGTCAATTCAAAAATTGTTCTTGTGGGAGGATGTGACTGTACCTAAACCTTGTCAAGCGAAGTATATTAATCCAAAATTGATTTCTGCATCTACTTGAAAGGAAAGTGAGCTGTCTCAGCCAGGTATATTAATAGCTCTTAGATCATATACTAGATACATCGGAAAACCTATTCTTTCCTGTGTGGGAAAGAGAAGGCGAATCACAAAATGGAATCATAAAAAGGACTGTCCTATTCCCACAGAAATTGTCTGCACAAAATAATGGTTTTCTTGATATCATCTATAATCAACGCAGCTGAAAACCGTCAATATGAATGAGATCGGCAAATAACACGCATTGCTGATGAGTTATTTGGTCGTAATAGAAGCTGGATTGCACATTGGGGCATTATTGTCATTATTCCTTCCATGCCATGGAAAGTATTAGACCATCCAATGTGTTCACATTATAATTTGAGTTCTCAAACATGAACTGACAGAATGCTTCATTATTTAGTTTTGAGTATTTAACAGAACGTCAGTCGTTTCAAGTAATGAAGTTTCAAAGTATGATGAAGCGAATCCAATAGAAAATAAGATATCAATAAGGAGCTTTGACGCAAATTTCTTGTATACATATGCGCTAACCCTCTCAAAAGGGAAGAGAAAAAGGACTTGTCTTACTGCCGATACGACGGCATGTCCCGATGATATCCATTGCTTTCTTTCATGAGTCAATTGCACCGTTCTTGAGTTTGAAAATCCCTGACTCAAAAGTATCTTGTACGACCCATTCAACATTATGTAACAAAATATTTCCTGGTAGGTATTCCTTTATGTGATGCACAAGTGAATGGGTTCGCTGCCGTTTTAAAGACTCTGAGATGTGCATCTGCGATATTACATTTCGTGTTTGGATACCAGCAGTAATTAAATAATATGTATTCAACATTTCTAAAATATGAAGAAATAAAAGGAAGTCATACTAAGTTGACGGAGATGACTTCCTTTATTTCTTCATATAATAACATCAACAACAAAGCATCAGAATTCCCACAATTTCTAAAATATACAATAGAGGTTCCGGTTGCTGTCTGTCTCCGATATGTTTTCTTCATACTTTTGAAGGAGGTACGATTGTACTGAGCGGTTATCGGGTCGGTAATTTCCCTGTATTCGCCCATCAAATCATCAATAAGAATGTACTATTCATCTGAGTTTCCCTCAAGGTAAGAATTTATGAACTGCATAGTCTTATTAACATTAATGGCTAGACGAAATTCCTTTGCTTTCTTCTTCTTCTTCTTGTCGACCTGGTGTCGACACACGCTAAATTTGTTTAATGGGCGCCAAGCGTCCATCTTACTTGCCATCCAGCTCCGGCATTGAGAACCACAGGGTTTGGGTGCTCTGGATCGAAGGGATGCATGACGTCTATTAGCTTTTTGAATAATGCACAGAGATGGAATTTTATAAGGTGTAACCCGTCTTAAGTGGCGGGAGCACGTTGAAGGGCCGCGGAGGAGTCTGTCTTTGTACGCCGCGTCTCCCTTTGTGACGTGGGTGGCGAGAAGGAGCGCGCGCGGACACATGTGAGTGACGAAATGCCCGGGAAAGGGCGCCTGCGCCGGGGAGCAAATTGGCATGACAGAGAGGTCTGTCGCGCCATGCGACTCGTCGCATTAGTCATGTTCAATTTTCCGAAAAAAGAGTAGTTTTCGTGTAATTAGGAGCAATATAGGCGAGAAATATAGGCAACTTAAAAAATGTAACAATATCTCTCAAAAATCATTCCAAAGTTTTTCTTTTCCTGTCCTCATCACGTTCAGTTTTTCGAAAATGTATTTTGAGGGTAATTTTGCTCCATATATAGGGATGGTTGGTTGATTTTTCGTGTTTCCGGGCGCGTCAACGGCTTCGGTCATTAGTCCCGTAAGTGTAGTGCATGTTTGTTCTCGGGAGATGGCAGTGGTATTCCCCCACTGGATGGCGAGATCCGGCGCCGAACTACCGTCGGCTAGTGGGGTTTCTCCCTAACCAGGACTCTCCCACCAGCAGGGCACCGCCCCAGCCGGGACAAGCTCTAAGCTCCCGACCGGTCTCCCGGAATATGTGGTAGTGTATTGCATGTTAGTGTAAGTGTGTGTAAGAGGAGAGGAGAGGACAGGACAAGGAGGAGGAAGGAAATATCGCGCGCGGTCCGTGGCCCGTTTGGTAGGGTAGGTACTGCTCCGGCTCCATACATAGGGAATTCTTATATTGTAAACAATTGTTTTCTCATAAACGTCTGCAATGTTTCACGTATGTTGCAAAGAACGATGAAAAAGATACGGCGGTGAACACAGTGGTACGAACGTTTTTGGAGGTTTCTGTAATTTCGAAAAGTTGAAAAAAATTCGAAATGAGAAATTCGAATTTCCCGCTCCTTTGAGGCAGTGTTATTACGCATTGCTCTCTGATTGCCAAGGAGATAAATTTCAGACACAAAACTGTTATTTTGGTTAAAACGGAAATGATAAATAACGTTATTTAATAATCGCAAACTTATTATTAGGGCGCAGATTTTAATGGCCCAAAACATCGTCAAAAATTATCAATAAAATGCTTTTAAAATGTTTTTAAAATGCCTTAAAAGCAAAGAAAAATGACGTAAAAATGTGATCAAACTCACTTCCGATGAACAACTCATGGTTTTACTCTTGCTATTACTTGTGCTATTACTCTTGCTATTACTTTTGTAATATTCGCGAAGCAGTATTTTGGTTCTACTATTAGGAAACCGAAAAGTCGAGAAAATGTCAAAAAAATTTACTTTAGGTGACGATATATTGCTGCTGGCAAGAAGATGGGTAAAGGCCTTATAGCCAGTCCACACCAAGGAAAAGAAAGAAAACATTACTAGGAGAAAGTATGTGCCATTCTGTTGCATCACTAGTTAGTTTTTCTAAAAGAGCATGCTAGAGTATTTCATAGGACACTGTTTAGTAGTGTATTTTGAAATGCATTCGATGCATCTAATATTTGAGAGCTGCCAAGTACTTACACCTTGATGAAACTCATGCAATAGAGGCTGCTTCTATTATTTTAGGTTAACTCAGGTTTTACAATTCACGTTAATTTTAGGTTTACATACATTTGGTTTGGACTGTTCTTTACCAGAATATCTTTGTCTTTAGTTTCTCCCGAAGTCGGCTGAACCGCCAAAGGCGCTGAAAGGCGCCACAAGAACCTTGGATTACACACTCATAATGGCTGACGTTACAACTTCTGAGCGAAGAAGTCGAGTAGGCTACCAAGTATAGGTGTTCAGGAATTCTGTGGAGAACATTTGTTGCAGCTCGTAAATATTATTTGAAGCAAATACCATTAAAATGCTTTTAAAGTCGATGAAATCAGCGAAAAATGCACTAACAATTACTAAAATATTTTTAAAATGTCTTAGTCGAAATCGACAAAAATACAAAAGAATGCCGAGCAACTTGCTTTTTTCATAACATAAGATGAATCTCTACACTAAACGGGATTTGCATGCTCCTATTGCATGCATCAGGTAGAAGAAAGTTGCAGAAACGGGTAAAAAATAGTTAAAATAGAGACTATTTTTATGTTACTCAATTTTGACGCCAAATTCAAATCGAAAAAAATAAATTTTTAACACTGATTTTTGACGTGATAATGTTGGAGTACTGTCTCATTTTTTGCCTAGATAACATAATATTCTATAACATTTTTAAAAATTTTTAAACAATGTGGACGATAGTGAAAAAAATTAAAACCAATTTCATCAGTTTAAAAAATTAAATTTGCGCTAAATGTGATTACAAAAAAAACTATTTTACCACTATTTAATCATAAACTCAATCACGATATATGAACTCGAAATCTTATAGATGCTGGATCGATTGTGTACCAAACCCCATCGGAATATCTAAGGTAGAAAGAGATTAGTGGGTTCTTATGCATTCGACTTCAGCCAATGAGCTTCAGGCACTAGTTTGTGACATAATCAGTCGTGGAGAGAGGACGTGTTCTTAGGAGCTCCGAGAGGATTACGATGACATGCTGCCTAGTCGTACCGCGCGCGCGTTGGTACCTGGGCGGCGCGCCTTGGGGCTGTTCGCAACGCAGCCATGCAGGCCAGCGCAGGCGGCGCAGGCACCAACAAATATTCGCAGCTCTTATGCGCGAGCATAGTGGCCATTTTGCTT
>BLKR01013400.1:0-11578 GCA_011170035.1 Teleogryllus occipitalis | reverse complement strand
TACGAACTATCACTATTGGGCTTACATACGGTGTCATCGATTTTTTTATTATACCATCCTCAAGCATCGTGTTTATTTGTTTACGTACTTCGCTTTTATATACATGGGGGATTGGATATTGCTTCAGATTAAAAGGTTCCTCATCCATCAATTCAATTTTAAATTGATATCCCTTTACCGGCTCCCTTGAACTTCCAAAAATATCTTTATATTCATTGACTAACATTTCAATTGCTTCACTAGCATCTATTCCGTTTTCGTCGACCGCGCCCCCTGCTGCCGCGTGGATCTGGTCCCTGGTCTCTTCAATTTGTTCCGCAATATCGCAAATACACATATCTTCGCCCTCCTGGTCTTTGATCCCTAAACAATGTTGTTGCCCTTTGTCACCTCGTAACAATATACTCCTGTTACCTATGTCGACCTTGGCGTCATACATTTTAGGCCATCAATCCCCAAAATAATTGGACGAATCAAATTCTTCACTACAATTGCCGGAAACTGAATTGTCATCCCTTGGACTTCCACTTCCACCCAAATTTGCCGACTTCTCGTTTCGATGCGCCTTCCATTAGCTGTCCGAATATCCAAACTCCTAGTGGGTAGCTCCTCAATTTTATTTTCCTTTTTCTTTAACTGCTCATATAATTTTTCCGACACTGCACAAACATTAGCACCTGTGTCAATTAAAATGTCTACAGGTATATTCCGAAATATCCCCTTCAAAATTAAACACGTGCTATTCTCCGCCCGTTCATCCGTATCTTCCCTTAATAAATCTTCCGCCGATACTTCAATGCTATTCAACTCCTTAAGAACCATCACGCCCTCATTATCATCGTTCGAAGTATCCCGCCCATTTACTTCGAACACTGGGAGTTTTCCTGTTCAATCGCATTAATTTCCACATGTTCCCGTTTATTGTCTTCTTTGAACCTCCGCGGATACCCGTTTCCTGTCTTTTTATTTTCCATTTTAGTACTATTTCCCCTGTCATCCTTTCTTTCTGAGCTATAATTTCCTTGGCGGTTGTAATTATTCATTGTTTTTCCTGTTCCATTGTTATTCTCGTTCCTGCTTTCATTATATTGATACCCGTTACTACGATCATAATCACTATTCAATGTCTGGTCGAATCGACTTAAACGTTCGACCAGATCCTCAGAATCAATAGGCATGGAGTTCCACAATAAATTTTGGATATTTACAGGCAACTGACGAATAATAATTCTAATTAATTCATTGCTATCCATTCTGTCTTCGCATGCCTTGAATGCTGCTATTTTACGTGTTGCGAAGTCACACATATTCTCGGC
Source organism: Teleogryllus occipitalis (assembly GCA_011170035.1). NCBI lineage: Eukaryota > Metazoa > Arthropoda > Insecta > Orthoptera > Gryllidae > Teleogryllus > Teleogryllus occipitalis. Next base: position 10,262 of record BLKR01013400.1, on the reverse strand, counting down.
TCCACCCTTCTTATACCTTTCACTCATTAATTTGTATTTTAGATCAAACTTGTGGCTTTCGTTCCAATATCTTTTTAAGAATTTATCCTTCCATTCCTTTTAATTAGTCGGTTCCGGTACTAAAGAGGTCAACCAATGATGTGCCTTGGACGACATGGCTTGTTCTACTATATGCAATTTTAATCTTTCGGGGATATTATTTATCATAAAATAATTCTCTAATTTTGAAATAAACGACCACGGTTGTTCTTTCATATCACCATGAAATTTTAGGTGGCTTGGTATTACAAGCGCCGATGCGTTCATTGCTATATTTCCCTGCGAACGTATGAATTCGTTTTCTAATTGTTCAATCTTGTCCTTAATGTCCGACATGTATTTCCCAGATTCAGATTCTTGCACCATTTTAATGTTTCTAAGTCCCTCCTGTATTCGTTTTTCTAATTTACTATCCGGATTAACTAATTTAGATTCTATGTTTTCAATTTTTTCGCCATGTTGAAGCGACATTGCGTTTAAGTTATCTACACGCGATTCGACGATTGTCAACTTTTCGCATTGTTGGTCATGTAATTGTCCCAATGTCACAACGCTCTCCTGTAAATTATTAACTTTGGAATTAATTTTGTCGCCAGATTCTTTTAATTCCCTCTGCATTTGGTCGACTTGATTATTAAAAGACTCAATTCTACAATGAATAATATTGAATTCAGCCGATGTATCCACCCGTAATTGCACTATTTCCTCGTGTATTTCCTGACGAAAATTCTTCAATTCTAATGACATTTTCGATGTCATTCCTTCCAATTTAGCGTTATTTTTTTCTAATTTAGTATTAATATCTGAAGTAATTCCCTCTAATTTAGTATTCATATCTGAAGTAATTCCCTCTAATTTAGTATTCATATCTGAAGTAATTCCCTCTAATTTAGTATTCATATCTGAAGTAATTCCCTCTAATTTAGTATTATTATGCTCAAGTTTTTCGTTCATTTCTGCTAACATTTTAAGAATTAAATTATTAGGGTCCATATTTCCTAACGGTGCAGCCATTATTTCCTTTTCTTGTGGTTCAATCTCAATAATTTCACGCGAGATTTCTCCCTCGGGATTAGTATTAGCAGACGCCATATCATCTACATTAACATTCTCCATACGCAATTTTTTGCTCCTAGTATCCATTTTGAATTCTAATACAAATTAAAATCTCTCTGTTAAATTATTTTAAAATCACACCAATGAAATGGTCTTGGCTCTTTCTTATAATTAACAATTAATTTCAAATGTCAATCCATAAATTTCAGATTCCCTTTGGATCACTTTATTATAATTTATAAGACTAATTTTATCCGTGTCACCAATTGTTATAAATTATAACAAATTATGCATCACGTTGGCGCGCCATTTTGAGATATACAAATTTTCCTCTCTACATTAATTTCTCGCAAAGATCTTAGCGTCCGGCTTGCTGGGTCAATGGGTCACGATATATATAATCCTTATTACCTTTATAATGGATTATAGAATCCGCAGACTATACAGCGCTGCTGGGAATCTGAAATTAGAATGATTCTAATTCCTAGTTCATTACTGTTTGGATTGACTAAATGAAAGATCACTTTCTTTTCTAAAGAACAAAATTTAACAAAGTTTATTGTTACCTTTTTGCAAACAATATAGTGAATTTAATACATGATTTTAATGTTAGGCCTTTGATCAAGATATCTTTGAATTTAGAATTTTATACCGCGGTTAACTTATCTATTCTTCGTTGATGTCCCTCGAAGACTTCTCAGTCGAAATATCTTGCGAGCTTGCCGTAGTCCAAAGTTCCAAGAAATCCTCTTCTGCTCCTATCCAAGATGGTGTCAAACTATCAAAATTATCAGTCCTGATTACGTCCTATGACATAGTCCCGAAACCTATAACTCGATTACCACTCCCGACGAAGTCCCAATTTATGCATCAATATTACTTTCACATGCAATATCTGCAATATTATTTGCTGTCCTTCAAATTTCACAATCTGATAACCCGACTCTGACTATCTGCACTACCTCGCTCCCTCTTACGACCCACGATCCGTTCAGACACGCGATGCCGGTCGGAATGAAATCTTCTTGCATGATTCACCCCTCGAAGCTTCGTATTAAACTATCTTCTTTTTTTTCATAACATTTGACCGTCCTTCTCTCACCCAGCCAATCCATGCGTTCGTTATATTTTGATGTAGCTAACCTTTCGATCGTCTAAACTTCTTAATGCATATTCCACCATATTGTCTTCAAATAAATGTTAGTTTATATTCATGTGACATATCGGTATGTCACAATATATATATATATATATATATATATATATATATATATATATATATATATATATATATATATATATATATAATTTTAGGTCCGGGAACGCTCCCCAAAAATTAAGTATTAATTTGATAGAAACAGTTATATATTTATAATATAATTTAATAATAATTCCCGAGGTACCGGAAATTTCGTTCTTAATAAGCCTTATTCGTCATTCATATTCATAGTCCATGAAGCACTGAAATGCTAACCCAGGTTGGTGACCTCTGCAACTTTAGTGCCCAAGTGTAGTGCATGTTTTTTCATTGGAAGGTAGGGGTGATTTTCCCTCACTGGAAGGCGAGATCCTGCGCCGACCTACCGCCGGCTAACGGCGTTTTCCCCGACCAGATATCTCCCACCAGCGCGGTACCGTTCAAGCCAGGACAAGTTCTACTCTCTCGACCGGCATGTGTGGTTGTGTAATGAGCGTAAGTGTATTTTTAAATAAGGGGTGAGGATAGGACAAGGAAGAGGAAGGAAAGATCGCGCGCCCATTTGCCCATCTGTATGGATACTGCTGCGGCATTCGGTTTGTACTGATAGGAGAAGCCACGGAAAACTATCAGAGTAGCCGGTCGCTAGAATTCTTCTCCAGACTGCGACTGACAAGGAGACTGACCATTAACCATAAGCAATAGGTATGACAATAGGATTAGTTCTGTGCTATGCGAGCTGCACAGTGGTTTATGTAGTTCATTAATTAATTAATGACATTATTATGAATCCTAAGTTAGTAAATCGTTTTACTGTATGCGTACAAGTATTTTTTTCGTTCATGGCATAATGTCACAATGTGTTCTAGCAATCCAATGACGTCAGAAAACCAGTACAAGCACAACCATTAATCCTCCTACCTCATAATGACTAGCTGGGCATATTAACAAGCCGAGGAGGAGCGATTATTGCAATACATACATTCAAACATAATTTTTCAGCATGAGGGAGAAGGTTAAAATATCCTCTTGAGGCTCCTCTCCATGCTAAAGTCCCTCCGTGCCGCGGAGTGGCCACAGCGGATTTCTCGAGTTCATTAAATAAACACGAGGGGCGCTCTCGTGAGGCACGTAAATAGAAACGCACATAAGCACACGCGGTTCCCGAAAAATAAAGGAAAAAGGGGAGAAAAACGAAATACTCACGACAAACCCGTGAGCACACACATATAAATACACTCGTCATAAACATGTACAAACGCTGAAATAGTAACAAAACGTCGTAAAATGGAAAGGAGGACGAAAATAAACGAAAACGAAGGACCGGCATTTTGGAGGACGTGTGTGTTTAAAATTGTCATGTTAATGGTTTAGGTTTGTTCAGTAAGTAACACAAAGTGTTTTTAACGAAGCGTCGGACTAGACAACAACTGTCGATTTATCAGGTGCGTGAATGATTAGAAAGAATAAAGGGTTGATAGGTAATGCCTTGTGGTTGATAGACTGATTATTTCGTGTTTCCGGGTGCGGCAACTGCTATGGTAATTATTCCTGAAAGTGTAGTGCACGTTTTGAACACGGGAGGTGGTGGTGGGGGTCTTTTCAGGCTGGATGTGAGATCCGGCGCCGACTTACATGATGGCTTCCGTTATTTTCCCCATCCAGTTATCATCCTCCTGCGAGGCACCATCTCTTCCGGGACAAACTGTAAGGGACCGTCCTTAAATTACGTGAGGCGATTTTGGCGATTTTTCGACTCTCCCTCCTCCCTTGGTGAGATGTCATGAGATTTGGCAAGATCCTCTCTCCCCTTCTAATCTCACGTGAGATTTTCCAAAATGTGAATTTTTAATGTAAATATGTTAATTTTGAAATTGATTGCATTGCGATTTATTTAAAAACAGAATTTGCTTAATTATATTTAAGACTACATACGACTAATATTTAGAAGATTTACTGAATTACAATGAAATTATCTTCTAAAATGCTCTTCTAAAAACGCTCGGTAATTTTTCTTTAAAATTTCTGTAAAAATACAGGTAATGATATTTATTTATTAATGAAAAAATGTTGTGTAATTTTTGTTAGATTCTTTTCCTCAGTATACTATGTTACTTATTGTAGCTTTGGTATAACTGCGATAAAAGTTATTGTTAAAATTAAACAAGATTTTATTTTAGTATAGAAATGTGTTTATCTTTAATTGTCTCGGTTTTCTCTCAATTTAGCACTGTTTTTGGCGTAAAAATTACGTGATATTCGCGAGGCCCTCCTCTCCCCTCGTAAGATTTTTCTTGAGATTCGCTTGACCCCTCTAACGACGTCAAGTAATTTATGGATGACCCCTAAGCTCCTGGTTGTTTTTCGGCATGTGTGGTGGTGTGTGTAAGTGTGAATGTAAGTGTAAGTAGGAGTATGCATAGGACAGGTGAGTGAGCATGTAAAAGTAAGGGGAATGTATAGGACAAGGAAGAGGAAGGAAAGATCGCGCGCGGTCCGTGGCCCGTTTATTAAGGTATTGCTCCGGCATTCACCTGGTGTTGATAGGAGAAACCATGTAAAACTACTGATCAGAGTAGCTGGCCTCTAGAATTCTCCACCAGACAGCAACTGAATTCGACCAAGCTCTCTACCTAAGTATCGAAAATTGTGCTACCATCGGAATTCGAACGTAGTACCTTTTTCTGTCTGAGGCACTACACTTACACAGTTCATGCCCTGAGCTTTCCTAACCGGATTGTGGTTGGTAGTCTGGCAATGCTCCAACATACACAAGCAGTCATCCATACCCGATGCGAGAATCGAACCCGCCACCCTTCGAACCGAGCGTGTTAATCTATATCTGCCTTGGTAATCTCGGTTACCCAGGTTGTTCTCATACTTACTACTTTTCTGACAATAAAGTTCACTTTGTCTTAAAGGAAAAATAACATTTTTATAGTTTGTACCTTTTCTACAAAATATTAAATACGTGTGTACCTACTTACCTCTGTCATAGAATTTCTCAAAACAAGAATATTTCAGAAATTATTGCTGTGCAATATACCTAAAGGCAACACAAATTTTATAATAAATCTTACTTAGTAGCAACGACCAGAGAGTGGAAAAGCCTTCCAGTAAATGTTATGAAATGTAAAACACTGTGATCATTCAAAAAACATTAAAATACTCTTTATAAGCTGATATTGTATGATGTGAAAGTGTGTACTAAACTTGTTCAAAATTGGAAGGTAAATGTAATATTCTCTACCGCTTTTTAACAGATTTTTTTCATTTCTTGTATTTCCTAAGTTAGTTCTTATGTTATTTCTTAAGTTAGTTCAAAATTGTAAGGTAAATATATTGTTGGTGTAAGGTTGATATATATTTTTTTAACATTTTTTCTTTTCTTTGATTTCTTAAATTAGTTCTTAATTTAATTAACAATTGTAAAATTAGTTTAAATTAAGTATATTATAGGGTTAGAAGGATTTTTGTGTTATCTACCAGTAACTTCTAATTCATTATTGTTTAACTTGCCATGGCTCTGATTAAAGGCGTCTTTGCCCTTAGTACATGACGTATATTAAAATCGGCCCTAAGCCGTCGTCCTGGTCGAGTGGTGAATTCTCACGTTGTGGTTGTGTGGTGTGTGGTTGTGGTGGTTGTGTGCATTCTCACGTTGTTGTGTTTTGTAATTCTTCAATGTATTTGAGATTTTTTATTAACATTTAATGCATATTGCTAAATTAATATTTTTCATAATTTATTTTCGGGCACGCCTTTACAGTTTTCCTGTGTCAGTACTGTTCATTTGTTTTTAAAATTATTTTAAATATTTAATTTTTGTTGTTCAGTGTTGAAGAACATACACACTTCCTTTGTTTTCCCTGGGTTTCCACGGCCGCTTAAGGCAAATGCTGGAACATTTTATTTCTCTTCTCTCTGAGCCCAAGGACATGACATCTGTAAGTTCTATTTTATTTTTATTTCTTAAATGAATCTCTAAATACTGTTTTCAATTTTTATCTAGAAATTTATGTTTTACGTGGTTAGGCAGAAGTGCGGGACTGATAGCCTGTGTATCGCCACATAAATAAATTCATTATTGTTGTTGTTGTTGTTATTATTATTATTATTATTATTATTATTATTATTATTATTATTATGTTATGAAGAATATATAAAAAATAACAAAAACTGAATTTTTAATATTAGTAGTATGAAGTGTGATTAATGAAGTATGATAGGCATTTCCAATGTAACTTAACATAACAAAATGGCATCCAAATTCGTGAGGATTAATTTATGGGACGCATAGCCAATTAAATGATAAAAGTGAAGATAAATATTTTAAACAGATCTAAGTGTAACATTTTACGGTGCATATTGGGTGTTTATTTAAAATATGTTTAGCTGTAGTATGCAAAACTTCAATTAATTATGTACTTTTAAGTAGTTAAATTCGTATATCATGATCGCTCTAAAAATCGCTTCAGTGCTAACGAATACTGATAATTTCCGGGAACATCAATGGACCAATTTTGAAAAGTGGCTCGTGATCTCGCCTCTCTTTGACTCGCAAATGTCTGCATTATCTCTTGCACAAAGCTCGCTATAATTTATGAATAGCTACTCTGTGTTCTGTACGTAATCTAAATTATCATTATTATTAATAGGTTTTAATTTTTCAGATCACTGGCGATGTTCAAAAGAAATATTCCGATAAAAGCAATGAAAGCTGAATATCCTTTTACAGATTTTGAATATATCAGCTGAACCCATGCGAACATTTCGTCTTTTATAAACTATTGTTTTATCTGACTAGGCTATGAACTATGTGTTTCCTAATGTAGAGCCATTTTTGCATGAGAGTAAAAGTTCTATTATTTCTAAATGTTTATTATAAAAGAGAATTCGATCCGTTGGATTGAATCGCATTGAATATGAAACGATGAAATTAATTCTTCACATAATTAAATATTATTTCTCTCTTACCTCCTATACCACGTGCTGCGGTTCTCAGAAACTCTAACTGTAAAAAAGTGTAATTGATTCAGAAATGTGTAATTTTGTTAATTACGACTTACTAACATACCTCTTAGGTCATCGGAATCCTTTCAATAACTTTTTAAACCTCTAGTGCCCCTTGTTACATATAAGTAAAAACATAGTCAACTCCTATTAGCACATTTTTAAACTACTTTGCAAATCTTATTTCTTCAATAGACAAAGACATCCTAAATGGAACATATAAACTATTTTTTTTCATTCTTGAATGCCAGATGTCGATCCAGCCCTGATCGGTAATGCATTATATACTTCTGGCCAGGTTGTACATACGACTTGTGTCGGTTCGAATCTTCATCTAAAACTGAGCTTAGATGTTATTTGCCTATGGTTAAATCGGAGGGAGAGGCCGTGTATTGACGAAGTATATACAGCTAAGGTCTAACAGTTTTGCTTCTTCTTATAAAAAAAATACTCATATAACCAAGTGGTTGAGGACCATTAAATACGCGAGAGAGAATTCAAAATCTCTTTGCATGAAGATGAAAGCGTTTGATGTAATTCTAAAAATAGTTATCAGAGTGTGTTCATTACTCACGGTCAGACCGTTTGCGTGCTACCACTCGGAACAAGTGAAATATACACGACACGTTTTGGTTTACTGGTGGGAAATTGGTCATTTTTTCAGATCCTTTCAGACCGTTCCGAAATATTCTGTAAAATCGTATTTTGGAATGTTTTAAGCACCTAAACAGCATTTTTTGGAAATGTTTAAGGTATCTATAGAGGTAAACACAACGTTTCTTCTATTCCTGTCAACAAGACGAATTGCGTGGTATCATTTTGAACTGAATCTCAGTAGAACATTCTGAAAAGAATTCTAGAAAAAACTTATTGGGTATTTCCAAGCAAATACAACGGTAAAACGCTATAATTTACTACACTAACATCCAGCTTAACATGAATAATATTAGCTCAGCACTAACTCAATGATGAGTAATGAGCAAGTGTTAAGAATTTTTTCATATTTGAAAGCTAATAATGAGTTCTAGTTTTTATGTGAATTCATTAAGGGTTTCGGAAATCTACTAGTTGGACACTGCTGCAGAAAACGCTTTCACTTTTGTCATTTGCCACTCATTACACTTTCTCTGCTAGGGAAGTTCTCTGTACGATTGTCTGGTCGCCCTTAAGTGCATATCAGCGTCTACTAATTGTTTGGACCAGACTTTTTAGGCACTCATTTCGTTATAAGTGTGATATCATTTATTGTGAGGGTCTAATAACTGCACTACGATACTCTGCACTAAAAACTACCATCTCAATTAAATTTATGGATGTTGTAGCAGAAAACTTGATTTTGTCGGTAAGAATGGCAATGTTATTACTTCCTCGTACACATAAGTACATACAGGAGTAATATAATAGTATAGAGAAAGTTATGTAATGCTGCGGAAAATCGATTTCAAGATTTCAACGAAAATACACGTTTTGGGGTCCCCTGATACCAAAAATATGTTTTTTTCAAAACGTCTGTCTGTCGTATGTGAACAAACCTAGCGCCTAAACCACACATGCGATCCTTTCCAAATTGAAGAAACCCTTGTCTATCTAGCTCTAATTGAAGATTTGAAATTTTGAAAAACGTTTTTTAAAATTTGGAGGTACTTTGCATGAAGCTTCCCGGACATTTTCAACATTTTCTCAAAAACGACTCCGAATTTTTTCTTTAAATTCATTGAAAAAAACAGAGTACGCTTATAAAAGAGGATACACTTATAAAAAACAGAATACACTTATAAAAGTGGCGTAGGTTCAATTTCAACGGTTAATTCTGATGTTTCGAAAATTGCAAAAGTCTGAATTTTTCCGGTGTCTTCCTACAACTATAAAATTGAAGATAGAGATGTTTACTACAAATAAAATTTGTTGTCAATAAATATTTCTTTCAATACGGTCATGCAATTTTTTTGAGAATTTTAGTCGTTTTCGTGCATGCAATATTTGCAATTTTAAAAAAGAACAAAACTTCCTCATAAACAGCATTCCTCATAAGTTTTTTCTTTAAATTTTTGGTAGGGATAGTACGAAATGCACTAGACAAGAGGGCGAGAGGAAAACGTTCTTGTTGTAATCCAGACGGCATAGAATGAGGTTATCTTAAGAAAAGAAGGTATTAGATCTCTACATTTTTGTTAATACAGTATAGATTGTGATCAGTGCTTCGGTTGATAGAATGCATTGTGTTAGAAAAATACAGTTTCTGTTAAATTGAATCATAAACATTCAATAGACAGGTTCTACGAAGAAGACGGATTGCAAGGTATTTGTACTGTACATTTTGTTAATTCAATAGAGATTGTGATCAGTGCTTCGGTTGATAGAATGCATTGTGTTAGAAAATACAGTTTCTGTTAAATAGAATCATAAACATTCAATAGACTCGTTTAAAAGAAGACAGATTGCAAGAAGTTTTGTAAATAGAGGCTAACATTTACAAACTGTTTCCGCTTGTGCAATGGCACGTAGAACATGTGGTCTGTAATAGTGTGCGTAACGAATCACAGTTCCTTCTGAACAAACGAGAGTATTACAGAATGTTATTGTATTTACTATGTGACTATTAAGTATTGCAAATTAGGCATTGAGTAAAATTCAGAGTATTATGGAATGAGACATTCATATTTATGCTTCATCTTTGCTTGTATAATTCTCTTAAAGAGTGCAAGACTAGATAATTTATCCTATTATACTGATTATGTAAAAGTTTAATATGACAGAAGAGTCATAATGGGTTACATTTCTATATGTATTTTAGCCTGACATTTAAATACTTGTAAATTTTCAAGAATGTGTTCATGTTGATCTCAGAGGGGATTATATGTGTTTGTCATGTGGAGTTTATTTTCTGATTTAAAAGTCTTTGTGGTGTTAACATTGAAACAGAACAGTATTCTGAAGAGGCATTCACTTGTTCCAT
>BLKR01013399.1:0-11588 GCA_011170035.1 Teleogryllus occipitalis | reverse complement strand
TTATTCGGCGAGCAGCGAGCAACCGCTCACCGGATCCCAAGTGGTGTGGATGAGTTGCTCGCTATTTCTCGAGTAACGAACATTCGGCGCTCGTCTTAAGGCGGCTCCACACATTCGTTATTCGGCGAGCAGCGAGCAACCGCTCACCGGATCCCAAGTGGTGTGGATGAGTTGCTCGCTATTTTCTGAGTGAGGAACATTCGGTGCTCGTCTTAAGGCGGCTCCACACATTCGTTATTCGGCGAGCAGCGAGCAACCACTCACCGTATCCCGAGTAGTGTGGACGAGTTGCTCGCTATTTGCCGAGTGACGAACATTCGGTGCTCGTCTTAAGGCGGCTCCACACATTCGTTATTCGGCGAGCAGCGAGCAACCGCTCACCGTATCCCGAGTAGTGTGGACGAGTTGCTCGCTATTTGCCGAGTGACGAACATTCGGTGCTCGTCTTAAGGCGGCTCCACACATTCGTTATTCGGCGAGCAGCGAGCAACCACTCACCGTATCCCGAGTAGTGTGGACGAGTTGCTCGCTATTTGCCGAGTGACGAACATTCGGTGCTCGTCTTAAGGCGGCTCCACACATTCGTTATTCGGCGAACAGCGAGCAACCGCTCACCGGATCCCAAGTAGTGTGGATGTGTTGCTTGCTATTTGCCGAGTGACGAACATTCGGGATTCGCCCTACCCACCGCGTGTCGGTCTTTTGGACACATCAAAGGGAGCGAACATTCGCCGAACACGTCAACTGCTCGGGATTTAGGCGAGAACTAGCTCGCTGCTCGACGAATGCCAAATGTGTGGAGCCGTCTTTACACCGATTGCAAATCTGCAGTCCCCGCCGCATTGTTCCACTTGACAGTGGGCGAGGGCTAGCTTCAGGCTGGGGAGCCCTTGCAGATGTATGGGCCGCTTTGTGTGCGCAGAGGGGGTCAAGCTTGCTCGTGGCACATAGCGAAGTCGCTAGCCTTTCACTACAGGCCCGGGTTCGATTCCCGTCGAATCGCATGTGAAATTTGTTCCCACAAAACGAGTTTGGCTGCTTCACAAGGGCTAGTCCAACCCCTGTGAAGTATTCTAAACCCCACCCCTATCCTTATTCCTTTCCAATTCTGGCCGCAGGGTAGTGACGCAGGAGCGCGTAGCAGGAGGCGCGTACGCGGAGATGCTACATGGCGGTCCTTTTGACAACTGACTGCGACATGACATTAGTAATGGAGGATTACTCCCCAATAGCGCACATTAATGGAGGATTACTCCCCAGCACAAACCGCTCAACGCCCCTTAAGGGGCTTGGAGACGCGTTGCGTCAAGTTGTAGACGCAACAAATTTTAAAAATAAAAGTTTTAAAAGAAAGCTAGAAAAGCAGATGATGATTGTGAAGTAACAGAGATAAATCTAAAGCTGGAGGTTGAGATTTTTCCCGAATTTTCTTTCAAGAAGACCAAAGAAACCATTACATTAGATAAGTTAGTAAAGGTAAAAGCAATAACAACAATTATAAAGTCAACAGTTAAGTATGTAAGAAAACATGTAAAATATTTTGTACGGCCTAAAATTCCAGATTTGCTCGTGATTGATAAAAATGACAGTACAGACATAGCCACCAATGGTGTTGGATGGACGTGGAAGATTAACATTCTTTTAAAAACTTTCTGGCTTCGATTTAAATTAAAATTCTCTTTACATTTGTACCATTTCGTGATTACATTAATTATTGTCTTCATTAACCTTTCTTCATGTTTTGTAAATATTCACTTGAAAAATGTGTAAAATCTGATATTTGTTGTCCCAATAATTCAATAATAAAAATGTTTCTGCCATTTTTCTCAAAAAATGAAAAGAAAGAAATCCGACCATTGTATAGAAGGATTTTCTTAAGGATGAGCCAAAGTGACATTTCGCTAAACAAGTGAACATCACATGTATTTCACAGAAGTATCCCTCCGCCACGACAGCTGTTCAGTCACGCCCCTTCGTAAAGTGCTAACAGCTCATGTGAAAACATCCCTACACAGAAGTCTAAGAGTTCGCTGAGGTATATACACGTACGCGAGTCCGGGAAATATTTAAATTTAATTACGTATGTGCAAAATCTTTTAACATGATCTCACAATCAGTAAAAGAAAACTGCCACGAATGTAAATAGAAAGAAAAATAATTTTAAGCCGGAAACACGTGCACCGGTACGTATCACGCATTCAAGTCTTGATTTTAAAATAAACCTAATATTTATCACACAAAAAGTAAGTTTACTGTAATTTTTATAGAAAAAAAGAATTTTTACATAACACTGCACTTTCTAATTTCAATTATTTCTCGCGGCGTACTATATTTTTGTCGGACGAGGACATCACAAAAGGAAGCGTCGAAGCCATTTACAAGTTAGCAAACTGCAAACGAACGAATGCAGGAAGGGAGTCTAATGGGCTGAAGGGCACGACGACCACAGAACCTTCAGTTATGTTGCCAGCGCTAGCTGTCACTTTGGCTCATCCTTAGGAAAATCATTCTATAACCAAAGTTGTAAACGCAACAATTTTTTTTTTTTAATTTTAAAAAAAAGAAAACAAAAAAAAACAGAAAAAACAACAACAAAAAAACCCTCACCGTTGGCGAGCAGCTTGAGCGTGAGCAGGAAGGGCGCGCCGTCAGCAGCCGCGCGCTCCTCCAGGCGCCGCTTCTCGCTGAGCAGCTGCTGCAGGTAGGCGGCGGCGGCGGCGGCCGCGGAGGCGGAGGCGGAGCCGTTGCCCGCCCCCGCCGCCGCCCCGCCCGGCGACCCCGCCGACGCCCCCAGCGGCGGCAGCGGCGGCGGCGGCGGCGGGCCGCACGCCGGCGGCGGCGCGGCGCACGCCTCCCCGTCGGCGGCCGGCGCGGCGGCGTCGCGTTCGTCGTCCATGCCCTGCCGCACACACACACACACACGCGCCTTCGTTATTACTAGGGAACGGAAAAATATGTACATAAATATGTAGCTATTTTTTCAAAAATATGTAAGAAAAAATAGGTTATTACTAGGGAATGGAATTTATTGTAATAAAAAAGCAAAATATATACATAAATACGTAGTTATTTCAAAATATGTAAGAAAAATAGGTTATTACTAGGGAACGGAATTTATTGTAATAAAAAAGCAAAATATGTACATATATATGTAGTTATTTGTTCCAAATTATGTAAGAAAAACAGCTTATTACTAGGGAACGGAATTTATGGTAATAGAAAAAGCAAAATATGTGCATAAAAATGTAGTTAATTTTTTCAAAAATATGTAAGAAAAAATAGGTTATTACTAGGGAACGGAATTTATTGTAACAAAAAAGCAAAATATGTAAATATATATGTAAATATTTTTTCAAAAATATGTAAGAAAAATAGCTTATTACTAGGGAACGGAATTTATTGTAATAAAAAAAGTAAAATACGTGCATAAAAATGTAGTTATTTTTTTTCAAAAATATGTAAGAAAAAATAGGTTATTACTAGGGAATGCAATTTATTGTAACACAAAAAGCAAAATATGTACATATATATGTAGTTATTTTTTCAAAAATATGTAAGAAAAATAGGAAATATGTTAAATAAAAATCCGTTATAATGTTTAAAATTCCATTCTTCAAACGTTTTCCGAGCAGAGTACGTTGCCGATCAGATCTTAACATGGATTCACGGAGGCTGAAAGAAAGTTTTTTTAAATACAGGAGCAATTATTTGCTACGTTCATCCGAAATATACACCTTCGTATTATAATGTATACAATGTTTACGAGGAGCCGGCGCTCAGGTGAATAGTACCGTTTAGCCTGTGATAGAAAGAGGGGGGGGGGTAAAGGGAGTCTACGTCTCCTCCCACACACACACCAAATCCAGAAATGGGATAAGACAACGATCTGGATTTTTTTATCGAGTTACGTATGGGACACGAGTAAGCACGTGGTTGAAGTTCCTTCTGCTTCACATACAAAATCCACTCATCCTTCATCCCGATTACACGGTTTCCAAGAAGCAGATGGGGCGGGGGGAGGTAAGTTTGACAATTAATTGGGATGGTCCGGCGTTAATACAAGCGCACTGCGTGTTTTTGGAAGTATTTCTGAAACAAAGTTAGTTTTCAAGTAACATATATTTCGAACATCGCATGTGAAATGTTCATTTTCGACTTAAAATATATTAAAATGTAACGAAATAAGAATCAATCAATAAAATATAGGTAAAGTATGTAAAATAAAAATGGTTCCAATTAGTTCAGAATGTCGTATTAAGTCTAAAAAATATTAGTGAATGAAGGTATCTTGTCCCTGTAAAAATATGTATTTACATGAAAATCCGTTCCCTAGTTATTACACATATTGCCTCTAATTTCGTATACATTATATGGTGTCTGCAATTATATATACATTACATGGAGTCTGTAATTATATATACATTACATAGTGCCTGTCACTACATATACATTTCATGCTACCTGTAACTATGTATACATTACATGGTGTTTGTAATTATACTTACAATATACAGGTGGACACCGGTTATAGTGAACCCTCGGTTATAGTGAACTTAAGTCACTGGTCCCGTTTCACTTACATTACAAATAAGCATAATAAGACTTGGTGATAGTGAACCTGAACCTCGGTTATAGTGAACGTAGAAAATAAGTCCTGGAAATTAATTGGATCTCGTATGTTATTAAGCGATGTGAAGGGTCTTTGGAAAGAGGGACGGTGGTTTAACAGTGCAAAAGGCATTGATAGGTATCAAGACCGAATTTCGATACCACGAGACAGAGGACAATGCAGAATAAAGTATGGAGAGAGCACGAATTCTGGAGAAGGATCTAGAGAAATTTTTAATGAAAAAGGTACGAAGCAAACAATTGAAAAAAATTATTTTTTAAGGAAAAATGAAGATATTGAAATTTTCAGTTTGTGCTATTAATGAATTTTCTATATTACTAAAATCAATAATTGTGGAGAATTTCTATTTCATTTTGACATCATCGGATATAGTGAACCTCTGATATAGTGAACCAAAACTGTTAGTCCTCAGAAGTTCACTATAACCGGAGTCGACTGAATAGTGTCTGTAATTATGAATACATTATATGTTGTCTGTAATTACGTATTTAAAGTTTGATCAAATATTCAGACATTTTCTACAATGATAAAACAAAACGCCCCCCTTTGAAATACGAAGATTCTAACTAACATTTCAGTCGCTTTGAGTAAATTGACGTCAAAGTTTCATATCTCCATCTATTCAGACATCGCTTCCCCTACAGTAGTGAATTGTATAGTGTCTACTCGTATTTTCTTCACAGATTGCAATACGTGCTTGCCCTTCTTGTAGCAGAAGTCACATTAACAACTCATTTTCTTCGAGGTTTTTAATTGGAACCTTGACATTCCAAAAGGTCAAAATGATAGAAGTGGAAAGTGTACGTGTTGATACAACTTTTCCATCTAGTTTACAACATGGCATGTGCTCCGTCTAAACTGATAAATAAAGTCTATTTGATGATTGAGGAAAATACACCTGAGTTTAGAGATAGAGGGGTATTCCCTCCCCTCAGCAATCGTAAATATTTTGCAATAGTTAATTTACTTCGCAAATAATTATTTTCGTAAATACACTTCATGTCTGTTTGAGTTGTGGCTCGCATCTTTCAAAATCTAGTTCAAATAGAATGTTTTCAGGTTTTCCACCACTCACTTTAAAATATACTATAGATTAATAGATAGACTATAGATATAGATAAAAGATATTGTAGATTTGGGCATAAGCTTTGCAACACATGCATGTCAAAGAAGTTAATGTTGCCTTTCGAAGTATGTGCCAATTGGTAAATGTCAAATTTATTTTATGAATAAATATGAGCTGATTTCCTAAAATCTTTACAATACTCAAATGTAACAAAATTTTTCAATAATATATCACACTATTTCATCCATATTTTTCAAATGTATCTACATTATTATCATATTATATCCAGTTCTTTCTGTACGGAGATACACTGTCCAAAATTAACTCACCAATAACTTTCTACAAGTGGGTAATTAGAATTGGATATTCCTGGAACACAGGGGCATTATTTTTTTTGTTTTTATGAACATGTAAGATGAGAATCAAGGCGTTCATGTAAAACAGAGATCATGTGAACTGCATTTCCTATTTCGCTTCTAACGATCAGGTCGTATTTCTAATTGCTAATTGGAGTATTATTCAAGTAATACCACGAAACAACCACGCGATTGTAATGTACCGAGTTACTCGAAAGTCAAATATAGCAGAGAGAGTAATGCTTGAATCATCATTAGGCCAATTCCTACAAGAATACTTTATAGGTACTGCCCTTACACTTACCTGATTCCTTAAGAGGAGTGTGACCGAAAGAGGTTTCGGAGTAATAGCTAATATCAACTTCGAAATGAAGCCTCGAAAGGAATTTGATAACTGCATGACAAATACAGTGATGTGCGGGTAATTTGATCATTATATACAGCTATAGGAAAGCTGTACCTCCTTAAAAGCTGTGTGCAAGGTCACAACAATCCTGCTGAAAGATGAAATCATGTCGCCTTTAAAAGCAAGCGGTGGAAGTGAGGTAGAAGTGAAAGGCACAGAGAAAAGGGAACGGACATCCTACAGAGAAATGAAATAACGTTATGGCACAATGTTTCGTATTTAGGTTCATGCAATTCTTGTCAGGGAGCAGTTAAGGGAAATTATTATCATTATTATTATTATTATTATTATTATTATTATTATTATTATTATTATTATTATTATTATTATTATTATTATTATTATTATTACTAGCAGTAGTAGCTTAGTAAAAGTTGCAGCAACTTGCTGAATGACACTGCACAAGGCAGATTATAAATCCCGAAGGCTTCGGACTCCCGTTATGAAAGTCCTAGTGAAAGTCTTAGCCGTATGAAAGTCCTAGCCGTATTAATGATCTACAAGTGTTTGCAAAAGTGTTGCAACTCCAAGACTTAATCAAAATACCGAGAATTGGAATAGAAAGACGCGACGTAACTCACATTTGTCTAAATTGCTCTGTTTGTATATGCTTAAAAGCATGATATCTCAGTGAAGTTGGATCTGAAATTCTCCAGAAATACAGTTTTCGAATTAATCTGTGATCGTTGTTAGAACAGAGTAATTGATAATTCCTAACGAATTATGTGAAGAATAAAGGTTTATAAAAGTCAATTAATTAATGTTATTAATCACTTTACACAATAAACATGTACCTATTGAATAAAAATTAATACAAAAATGATTATACAAATATTAGTTGCCACGAACAAACTGCTAAAATATTAGTCATATTTGTTTACTTTTCTATGATCATTCATGACGTGTCATAAAATTACATTCAAATTATTTTAAAAATCCCCAAAACTAGGAGGTGTGATGATTTTAAAAAGTATTTCCTTACAAAATATAGTACTTGTAATAAAGAAACACTTCTTCAACCGTCACACAACGTAATTTAACTTTGCAGCTCAAAATATTTAATTACACTACACCTCCCTACAATAACAATAAACAAATCGAGACCATCAAAACGCACTAGATTCACACCCCACCTGCAAAACATCCAGTTCAAAGGACAATCTTCATTAATAGAGTGATTACATTCCCGTGATTGGTGGTTTTGCTTTCACCTGTTAGTAGAGGAGGTTCGTTAATTTCAATATCAAAATACCGTATAAAATGCTTTAAATAATTACAAACGTGTCCAGTCGTTCGCAAAATTATGAAACCGTAGTTTTCCGCGGCCAGAATCAACTGACACACGGCAGTCCGGGAGACGCCTCATCCTATGCACTGTTGCCAACGTTTCGGTCGTCATAATGCGACGCCAGAACATCCAAAATCTATTCACAAAAGTATGTATAACAATATTGTTTTTGTTATTTACGTTAGTAAACACGCACTTAGCCCCTTAGCAACCAACCATCTAAATACTGCTTTAAGAGCGCGTCCATAGCAACGGCCGCTAAAATATTTTTAATGGACTCTCGATCATTTTAGCGGCCGTTGCTATGAACACTTCCCAGACATTTTTCCAAATCTGCTTGCATTAGTTGAAAAAACATTCAACTGTCTGATCACAAACAAAGCATCCAGTACCACCAAACCTTGCTACAGAAAATCAAGAGTAATGACAATTCTGAACTCGCGAAAGTGTTAAAAGTTTTTTTTAATAAGCGATAAACTAAAATAAAAAATAACAAAAATCATTGTATGTAACTCGTCTTTAAAGACTCGTTTAGAGGACTCGCGACATAAATATCTATTAATATGAGAAATTCCTTAATTGACCAGGAATGTTTTTTTTAATTAAGTTTCCTCACAAGAGTGTTGGTTGTTTTTCTTCACAAGACGTTTTATATTTCAGGGTTATATTCTACAACAAATTATTAAATGAGCTCTAAATCAGCATGGTTACTGTTACTATTAGCAATGGTAACAACGCATAACCTTTTCCACAATCATCCAACCTTGTGACGCGCAACGTGCAAACAAAATTTAAAGGATTACAAGAAAAAAAAACGAAGATTCCAGTCAATTTAAATATATATTTTAGCAGACGTTTCGACCTAATTGTAGGCCCTCTTCAGTGTCTGAAAGGTCAACATCAACCAATCAGTTACAATCATTACATATTACATGAATATTATTAGTATAAAACAAAAACAGTGAGGCAAGGACGTGGTACCTGTAAATTTCTGAGGTTATGTTACACCATGATGTAAAGGTATAATATAAGACCAGGAACTTTTGATCGTAAACAATAGTGGTCTAAAGTACCATGTTAGAAAGGCACTGAGGAATGCAATCGATTTGACGACGAAGGTCCTCTTCCAATTAATATTAAAAGTTTTGGGTATAAAATTTAAAGGAAGGTGACAGACTACGTGAATACTGCAATTAGACATCACAAATATTGCCATCACTGTGTTCATTACCAGGGACTCTAGCGGTGGTTTCTCAGGGGAGGGAAGGGAGGAAAGTCTTCTTCGCATATTTCATTCTTCTGAATGCAATGACCAAATAAAATTAATGTTAGAGGTAAAATGCATAATGTTTGTTATTATAGCTCCTAGGAAATTTACTTTAATCGAATTTTAAACTTGGCACGTTTTGAAGTGACGGGCAATCGAATGAAAACGCTTTGAGAAGGAAGTGTCAGCCTTCATGCTCCAAGACCAGCTCGTGTGTCAACCGCCTCTGACTCGCAGCACTCTGCGGCCAGGAAAGGAAATATTTTATTGTGAAGCTGGACAACGCGAGGGAGGATCTCCTCCTCCTCCTTTGAACGGCTAAGTACAGGCGTCTCTTTCAACTAAATCACTGCGTCACAATGGACCCATGTCCGTTGGTCAGGACGCATCGGAATATGGGCGTACAGAGCAGCTGGCAGTCGGTGCAATCTCACAGCATGAGCTGGGGGAAATCCGTCTGAAAGGGCTAATCGACCGATAGGTCTTTCTCGCTTCTCCCATCGCAAGTCGATATAAATTATTTAATTCAAGCAAATCAGTTATCTGACAGCCTTCCTGTCCAGAAACATTCAGGAAGCGCCACATTGTAACTGAAAAGTGTTGTCAGAAGACAACACATCACCTACATTCCAACTTACAGACGACTCCGGTTATAGTGAACTCGTAAATAGTGAACCCTCGGTTATAGTAAACTTAAGTCACAGGTCCCGTTTCGCTTACATTACAAATAAGCATTAGAAAACTCTGTTATAGTGAACCTGAACCTCGACTATAGTGAACCTACGAAATACGACGTTGTATTTCCTAGGTAAAAGGTTTCCTGAAAATAATTCCCTTCTGAAAATGAATATATCGCCTCAGTGTCACAAATTCCAACACTAGGCAGCTTTAATTCCAACAGTGCAAGAGGCATTAAAGGGTGTGAAGACTGCATTACGATAGAATTACGAAATTCCGTAATTATGGAGTAAACACGGATTCTGGAGAAGAACCTAGAGAAACTACGAATGAAAAAGTACGAAGGAAACAATTGAAAAGAAATTGTTTTTAAAGGACAAAAAAAATATTAAAATTTTCGGTTCGTGCTATTAACGTGTTTTGCAGTATTTCTACGTTAATAAAATTAATCTTTATGGAGAAACTCTAATTTTCACATCATCGGATATAGTGAACCTCGCATATAGTGAACTAAAAATGCTAATCCCAAGAAGTTCACTATAACCGGGGTCGACCGTATTTCCAAACATTCACCGAAGTTCATGTGTAGAACAAATTGTGAATAAATCAGTTGATTTTACTAAATCTCCATTAATAGCGGTGGCGGTGCTGCCGCCAGGCGTCGACCACCTAGCATGCTTTGTGCCCTCCCGGCCCCCGCTGGCGGGGCGGAGCGGGGCGGGGCGGGGCGGCCATTATGTGGAGCGCGGGGCGGCCCTCTCCGCCTCCGAGCCGCGCGCGAGCTTCATTAGGGCCTGGCCTGCGGCGCCGCGCGGCCCCGCGCACCTCTGAAATCTTAATTTATTCGCCTGAGCTGCGGGGCAACTCGGCAGCCGGCGCGCGCGCCCTCAGCCCCCGTCGCCCCCGTCGCCCCCGTCGCCCTCGTCGCCCCCGTCGCCCCCGTCGCCCCCGTCGCCCTCGTCGCCCCCGTCGACCCCGCCGCCCCCGTCGCTGCCGTCGCCCCGTCGCCCTCGTCGCCCCCGTCATCGACCCCGCCGCCCCCGTCGCCCTCGTCGCCCCCGTCGCCGCCACCTCGTCGCCCCCGTCGCCCCCGCCGCCCGCCCCCGTCGCCCCCGTCGCCCCCGTCGCCCCCGTCGCCCCCGTCGCCCCCGTCGCCCCCGTCGCCCCCGTCGCCCCCGTCGCCCCCGTCGCCCCCGTCGCCCCCGTCGCCCCCGTCGCCCCCGTCGCCCCCGTCGCCCCCCTCGCCCCCGTCGCCCCCGTCGCCCCCGTCGCCCCCGTCGCCCCCGTCGCCCCCGTCGCCCCCGTCGCCCCCGTCGCCCCCGTCGCCTCCGTCGCCCCCGTCGCCCCCGTCGCCCCCGTCGCCCCCGTCGCCCCCGTCGCCCCCGTCGCCTCCGTCGCCCCCATCGCCCCCCCCCGTCGCCCTCGTCGCCCCCGTCATCAACCCCGCCGCCCCCGTCGCCCTCGTCGCCCCCGTCGCCCCCGTCGTCGCCCCCGCCGCCCCCATCGCACCCGTCGCAGCCGTCGCCCCCGTGGTCCCAGTCGCCCCCGTCGCCCCGCGCGCAGTGGGCGCCAACCGCACTGCATTTCGACTCCCCGAAAAAGGGAACTACACAATGGCAGACTTTCTCGTATCAAATTTCTCTAATTTCCTTGCTGTGGACTGTCATAACGGTCTTGCTCCATTCTCTGGACAGCTGCCATCTATGGTCGCCCGAAGTACATATTTTGACCTTTTCTCGACGTTTCGGTTTCCTAATAGTAGAACCGACATATTACTTCAAGAATATTAAAGAAGAGTAAAACCTCGTTCTAAATAGAAATTTCATTGAAAAATTTGGAGCCTTTTTGAAGAAAATGGAGATTAAGCATTACTGTAAATGCAAAATTTGAAGCTCTT
>BLKR01013398.1:0-11592 GCA_011170035.1 Teleogryllus occipitalis | reverse complement strand
GAATGCGGGCGCTCTCCAGTGTGTGTGCGCTTGTGCACGGCTAGGGCGCCCCAGTCTTTAAAAGCCTTCCGGCACACATGGCATGAATGCGGGCGCTCTCCAGTGTGTGTGCGTTTGTGCACGAGGAGGTTGTGTGACGCTGTAAAAGCTTTTTCGCACAAATCGCATGAATACGGGCGCTTTCCTGAGTGTGTGCGCTTGTGAGAGATTAGATTACCTGACTGACTGAAAGCTTTTCCGCATACATGGCATGAATAAGGACGCTCTCCCGTGTGTGTGCGTTTGTGCTTGGCGAGGGCGCCCGACTCTTTAAAAGTCTTTCTGCACAAATCGCATGAATACGGGCGTTTTCCTGAGTGTGTGCGCTTGTGAGAGATTAGATTACCTGACTGACTGAAAGCTTTTCCGCACACATGGCATGAATACGGGCGCTCTCCAGTGTGTGTACGTTTGTGCACAGTGAGGCTGCTTAACATAGTAAAAGCCTTCCCGCACTCGTCGCATGAATATTGACGCTCTGCTGCGAGCTGCCGCTTGTGAGGAGCGAGGTCGCTGGACGCGGTGGGAGATGCTCCGCAGACGCCGAGGCTGGCGCTGTTGGCAGGCCGCTGCCCTCCCGGCCGCACTGGATTCACTTGACCCTGGTCCTGGTGCTCGTCCTGGGAAGGTGGAGAGCCCTCTGCGCCTTGAAATGTCCATAAAAAAATTCAGCACCACAAAACACAATACACACAAAAACCAAGAGCAGTCCATGTATTGAAAACCCAATATTAAGGACAAATGGGAAAGAAAGACTATAGTGTCAATAAATGGGAGGGCGGCAGAGCATGGTATTTTACTTCATTAGAACGTGAAAAGCAAACGGTAAAGATATCCAGAAACGTCGAGAATGGATATAATATACACCACCTATAAACTTGTTATGTTATTTATTGATTTATTTAACGTAAAAAACAGTTAAAACTGTGTATGAGTGCTATGAGGAGAAGTGAATTCTGTGCACGTTTTCCAAATTCTGTAATCCCTATCCCTATATTTTACCCCTGAACATTTATGATCAGAAGCAAAACAAGGGGCCATCTCAGCATTAGCTTAATGGATCAGGGAAACTGGACGAAAAACCTGAGTGAGATGGGGGCCATTGATCCAGAAGCTGCGATACAATACTTGTTATATATTGTTTAGAATGAAACAGTGCAATGATAAATAATACATTAAATATCACTGTTAAAATTAATGTTACTTTCCTTGTGATGCTCATGCTACATCACATTCTTTCTTACATTATTTAACAACTTTAAATAAGAATCACACAAGTTAATCCCACTAAAGTGTGGCCAACGTGCAAAAATATTTTTCGCATGTAGAATAACTAAAGCTTCCTGCCGGAATCTACATATTATGTTGACTATAATCGAAAGTACATGTACAAACGTGAAGTTCAAGAACAATCCCCCAGCAGCAACGTATTGCAAAGAGAAAAGCAAAGAATTCCAAGTGTGTAGACGATATAAAACAAATTCGGAGCACCACCTCTCACTTCAAGATGCCACAACAATGAAGCGAACTCCTAAGCTGGCAAAATACATCTTCTGGTCGTGCAGTTTGGCGACTGCAGTCGCTAGCTCGTATATGACTACCCAATGATCTCAGAGAAGTAGTACGCGTAGATGGCTCTTCTACGATGGCGCACTGTCTGTCTGCTTTGTGCTGTCGTGTCTCGCCCGCTCGCCAACAGTCGATGTCACATATCACCTGCCAACTCTACTTTGAGCGCAAACGCACCGCCATGTAATACAACACGAGAATTCATTTTCCCCATTCGGAATCTACTATTGACGTGGCACAGAGAAAGTAGTGTAACGATGCGAAAACAAAAGGCGATTTTTTATCATAAAAGTCGTTTTGTGAGTCCCTAGTTAGTCCAGTCATTACGTGCTCTAAACGAGTGTTCTAAAAAAAATATTGTTGTTTTTGTTCTTTTATGTTTTTTGAATTGCTGAATACGAATCTGATGCTTGCCAAAAATATGTCCGTTGGAATTTGAGTTATAACAAAAAATCATGAAAAACATTTTCTTGTATTTTGCCTACAAATTAATGGCGCCACAACGTTCCTACTTTCTAGGCTTTAATATAATAGTTATGTAATACTATTTATATCACAATCTCTCCAAATTAACACATCTCAGTCATTATTTGTAAAATTCATTACAAATTAGAACATTTGGAACATCACCAATAATCGACAAATAACACAAATCTGACAATTATAACGCCTTTTCATACAAGTAATTCATGTCACACGTAACTCAACACGTAATGCCGATAGACGTATAATGAATGGTATTATATCGATTTCAGCGGCACATAGGACGTTTTGAAGGCTGTTTATAGTGCTGGCCAGCTAAAAAGACCAACTAACGGGTCAACTTTTGAAAAATATCACTATCGGATGACAACATGTATTCATACTCCTTTTACGGTAATATCGTTTCGATTTGTGTTGGTAAAATCCGCTACCATCCGCGCGGCTAGCAAATTACGGGTGGGTCATCACAATATACGCAAGTACGGCGAAAAAGAGTATAACGTCACATCAGAAAAAAATGGCTTTTTTGATCTTGTTATGTTTGTGTTCCTCGGCGTACGGGCCTAGTGTTTCAACTTTCACTCCTCAAAAAACGCTCCTTTCACCCTTGAAACGTAGCATAACATTCAAGTGGAAATATGATATGTTTTGTACCGACCACTTATTTTAGATACAATTAACGATACGAAAACATAAAGGATACTAGCACTCACCTGGATAAATAAAACCTCCCTCCAGTTTTACTGACGCAACGGAAACACTATCACAGCCAGGAGCAAGAGGATCCTACAACAAAAGATGTTCATAAATTTACTGACAACTAAAGATCGGAAACCGAAACGAAACGGGTTTAGACTTCGTTCTGAGACTCTGATTGCTAACAGTTGACTATTCCTCGGTGCGATTTTGTTAAACGGATCTAACTTGCTCGTTATTCGAAGTAGTGTACTATCCATTCTTATTACACGTTACATGTTGTTATAACATTTGAATACATCTCCGTGAAATTAGTATATAGTATTAAGTGAACATTTGTAAATAGTTTTGCGTTGACAACATCCGCCTTGGCCATCCTCTTCCAAAATGGGCGTCCATTTAAAGTTTACACGAAGTTGAAAAAAGAATGATATTCATTAATCTTTGACGGGTAATAAATAAATAAAAACAACTAAAACACTATGAAATTTTATAACTATTATTAATAGTCATTTGTTAATGGTTTTTCGTTAATATCAGCCGCCTCGGCTGGCTTCTTTGAAGATGGTGACCATTCATAGTTTACATGTCGAGGTCTGAATAAAGGGTCATTTTCGCAGTCAGCGTGCAAAGTCGACGCAGCAATGGGTGTGTGCAGGTGGCGCATAGGGTGAAATGATCCCCACAGGAAATGACCTCTGGCATATGGGTAACCGCAACTGCTAGAAATAAGGTTCATGTGATATTAAGATAGTCTCAGAGGAATCTGAGGTGGCCAGACCTCTGCATGGCTTTTCCATTGATATACATCTTTTTGTGGCTTTTGGTCCAAAACACAAGTAGCATAATAGTGAAATAATATACAATTATTAATTATTGTCTATGAATAAAAGCGGCAAAGATGTAGAAAAGGTGTTATAGGCAATGGCGGCTCTGGAAATAGACAGAAGGGAGGGCACAAACAGTTACAGGATCAAATAAAGTTAGGCATTCGAAAAATTGTTATATTTGGATTACGTCACAGAAGTAATATTTAGAATCGAATTATCTCCGAGGAAGACAGTCTAAACACAGGATCTATAAATTAAATTTAACCTTCTGTTTTTAGATTCTGCAAATTTATCTATTACTAATTCATTAAAATTAACTGAGTCTCGTAACAAAACTCTTTCTTTTGATAGCATATAAAGTGTATTCAATCTCTCTTCCGACATGGTATTTCTTAAAAATGACTTTACTCTTTCCAAAGTGGAGAAAACTCCCTGGGATTCTACAGTTGTCATTGGAATTGAAGAAATTACTTTTAATAGATTAGCTGATACAGAAAACACATCCAATAAACAAAGATCAGAACACAGAGCACTCACACAGTTTGTTTGTATATGGATCGGAAAACTAATGCCGACCATGACGATTGCACACTTGCACTGAATGCTTGTGAAGAGACAGATCTGTTAAATAGACCACCAACAGATAGCACTGGCCTTGACAAAAGTCAACGAAAGGAATACAGTAAGTTTAAAAATCGATCAATAGGTAGCGCCGGTCAACGACGTTGCTACCTCCCCTGGCAGGCTGCTGGGCGGCGCCCGTCGTAAGACGCCATTTGCCGAACCTATGTTGCCATTTGAGCACTCATTGGCGGCGATTTCTTTGTCAGTAAGTTCCGTAACAACGCCGCGTTTAGGACACAGAGGCGAGTGTCCGCAGCCAACGAAAACCGCTGTACGGAACAAGCGGGAGTACGAATGCTAAAGATGCGCTCGATTCGAAAACAATGATACAAAGATGGATACCCACAGAGATTATTTAAAAAAGTGCAGGAGAAGAAATACTAATCTCAGTAGGAGGGGGGGCAGTGTCCCTGGCGCCTCCCTGCTGCAGCCGCCACTGGTAATAGTGCCATTTACTATTAAATACGATTTATTCTTGTCACTACATACACAAAGAGTTTTTACTCTATTTCTACCTATGAAAACTATTGTTAAAAAAGTTATGAACATTGCCTCGACAAATTTTAACACATTTTCCCCTGAGTCATGGTGTAAATGCTTATAATAACCTTTTCTTTACTTCTGGAAAAAAATAATGAAGCTTTTATTGTTGATCAATAATGTCAGTTTAGACCAGTACTGTTTTCGACATAAATAAAAAACAAATAAATTAACTGGAATATTATTATTTTACACATAGAACATGTTTCATTAGATTCATTCTTAGAGAAGCATTTCCAAATCACTAATTAGTTATTTAACTGCATACCCTATAATAATAATAATAATAATAATAATAATAATAATAATAATAACAATAATAATAATAATAATAATAATAATAATAATAATAATAATAATAATAATAATAATAATAATAATAATAATAATTGATACTTTCTCTGAGCTGTGACTCCTCAAAGAAAATAATTTTAAAACAAAATTATCTCTTCATATTATCTTACATTATTGGGGTATACTTTTAAATTAAAATTATAGATCAACATTATTTTCACTCTAATGAATCATTTACATGCCTTTTTAACTGCAAAAATTCAGATCAGAATCAGAAATATCAGCAATAATCTTTCACATTTTTTTCATGTCAGTCTGCCTGCAATACCAATCTAGTAAATATACTCTAATAATAAATAAGGGCATGAAAAAGGCTCACAAATGTATCTGCCACACTCGATGTACCAGCATTCAGAAAGACAGAAGAACCTGTAACAATCAATAATAAATTATTACCAATATGCTATGGTTTCAGTAGCATACTTCTATTTGCCTTTCACACATATTAAAAAAAAACTCACCATTTTCAGTACGAACTGCTGCCTGTGCACAAGGACCTGAAAATTTTAAAAAAAGGTGGTAAGACTCTCTTTAAACAATCTACTGTTGTGTAATCAAAATTAATATGCCCCAAACAAAATTGTATGCTCATTTGCAATCTTGAAAAAATCTGTCCTGTTTGAAGCTCTATTGCCAAGAGGGACAGATGAACTACAAATGTAAACAATAAAAAATGAGTTAAACTGTAATACACTTAGACCAACGAGATAGAAATCTATAGAGTGGCGATGTGCCCGCCATCTTTGAAGCTTTTTGAAAGTACAGCCGCCATGTTTTCTGAGGGCAATGTCAGAACGTGCGCGTAAATGTCAATTTAATCGGAGTGCATTTAGATGAATGTAATAGTTAAAACATGTTAAATTTACCCAGAGTAATACAATAAAAAATGAAGTATAATACGGTTCCGAATAACAATTTTTAAAACTTTAAATTAAATTGACATCTCTATGGAAATGTGCTTGTCATAATTTGAGTCCAAACAACTGTCGGTAACGTCGATATAAAAATATATATTTAATAAACTTGTTATAACTACTTTCATACATTTAAGCAGTGCCTACAGAATATTGATAAAATATTATCTAACCTCAAATTAATTGAAATTCACCAGCAATCATTATTTAAAATGTGCATTAATGAAGCAAAAATTAATATAAATTATTCACTTTACTTGAATATTCTTTCAATTTCAGTAGGAATTGATCTAGCTTCCTAATTCATCATTTACATTTGGGGGAGAAAAAAAACACACCGTAAGCTTGACATCTGGTTTATTTAATAGTGGGGGGAAGCATTTACATTTACTGTGCAGAAACAAAACAAAGGACTATCTCAGCATTTGCTCTATGGATCAAGGGAAACTGCACGCAAAACCTGATCGAGATGGGGGTTCTACACCCAGATTAAAATAACAAAGTGGCATTTAAAACTTTTAAACATTATTACATTATTAAAAACATACAAACAGGAAATTAAAAATGATTTACAAAAAATATATTACATTCTAATTCACTGGCCTCTGAAGTGTATTAATTTTGTGAATACTTGTCTGATGGGTTTTCCTCTTTGCTGTTCTGTTATGTTTCTACAACTGTAATGAAGCCGGATTGTGAAGTACTGATGTAGAAGTAGTTTTATCAACTGATAGTAATGTGGTTCTTCATCTACATCCACAGAATTGAAAAGATGGTCATTTTCAACAAATAGTTGTCCCGTCATCATCTCGAAAACTTCCAATTTAAGGGACTGCATAATATTCTTGCGTTGAAGTAGGTGTTGATGGCCACGATAAACTTTCTCAGCAACCTTGCACAGTTTTATTACATCAGGAGATGCATTTATCAATGAATTATTTACACTTCTTAAGGCTACGAGATGAGATTTCTCTCTTTCATCACTAGCAAAAAGGATCTGTAAACATTCACAACACTGAATCTTTTTTGATGCTTGCCGAACAACACATCCAGCCATGTACTCCACAACATGTTCAACATACAGGCTCAAATCAGAATATGTGTGAACAGTTACATCATTAAAAGTGTCTGGTACATCAGTGTTCTCACTTAAGCATGTAGACACATTTGCAGCAGGTAAAAGAACACTTATGTCAGTTGATTGACAATTTGACTGCTGTGACGGGTCAACACGGGCCACAAGACACTTCCGGTATGCACTTTTAAACTGTCGAGCATTTGGATTGTTGTTGTGACCACCCCTACTTCTCACACTTGAAAAAAAAAGTTCTAGGTGGTCCTGGCTCAAGCGACGAGAAAGCAAATAAGGTAGCTGAGAATCATCACACCATACATAATTCTCAGCTATCATTTTGACAGACTTCAAATCTAAAATGAAGCCTAAAATAGCAGTTTTTCTGTTGGATAAAAGGATACTAGTGCCATCACTTAACTTCAGGTTTTCGTAGTAAGAAATGCACATGTCGATGTTCTTTACAATAGCTTCCTTGTTTTTTTGTGTGATAGGAGACTTCGTACCTTTCCCCATTGGATGACATGAATTTAACATATCAAAAGTTAAATTCACATAATCAACAAATTTAACAGTAGCATCACAGTCCTCGAATTCCTTAATACCTATCTCCTTGCAAAAAGAAAAAGAGCGTGCCACAGATCTACTAAGTGCCTGTCCAGCAAGAGAGACTTTCATTCTCTGTGACTGAAATTGAATATGTTGCCATCTCAATTTATTTGCTGCGTGCAGACCCTCATGTTCCTGCAAAGAGACAAGTTTTTCGAAGTACTGCCATTTAATCGCATTATTGTCACCATCAAATAAAATCTTTTTTTCTCCCAACAAATTCCTCATTAATTTTAGAGAGTGTGCAGCATCTAAAATGCAAAACACCTTTCTCTCAGGAAATGAAGGGTGATGGAACCAACACTTCTGTACATTGTTTTCAAAAACAACACCCAATTTTTCCATGACAGTCCTGTTCGTAACAAGCCCATCACATACAACTGCGACCACAGTTATCCCCGTTTCGTGAAGTTTTGCAAGATACTGCTCAATTAGATTTGTTTTTACCGAGGCAGAAACTCCATTCACTAAACAGTACCCCACAGGAATTTTCCAAGGGCGATTTAAAGCCGTTACCATGAAAACTAAAGCTTCTTTAGCAACAGGTCGATCAATATTATCGAGGTAACCATGTCCCAAATCAACATAACCACAAACTTCTTTTCCATCCCAAACCACTTCTTTTTTATTGCAATCTCATCAAACATCAGGGAACAGTATATGGGCCCTGAGCTACTTTGCATTTCTGCAGTAAGCTTCTGAAAGCTCACTTCAGTAAATCCTGGACGCCCATCAACAAACGAAGCCCACTGCCGCAGTGTTCTTGGATGAGGAAGTTTAACGTGCTCTCTCAAAAATGAGTAGGCCCGCGCAGAATAAAAATTAAGAGTAAGAGCAAACTGTCTAATCTTCTCACTGTACTGCCTTACTTCCTGATGAGGTAAATTGACGATTTCTTTCATCACATCACTGAAACAATTGTTTATAATGGCTGAGCCAGACTCACACAATCGTTTGTTTAGTTCCTCAATGAGGTTATTTTGTGTTGAAAGCTGCTCCTGTTTCCTTCGCATTCCTTGTCTGGCGGTTTTGAGCTTCTTTTGAGTTTTTTGGCAGTTGGTTACAGCTTCCAGGTACTTTTTGTTGATTTTTTGTGGGACTTGGCAAGCTATAGTTATGTAAGCCATTTGCAATATCACTTACATTCTCTATATGCACTGTTTCTTCATCTGAAAAAGAAGATACTGTTCTCTTCACTGGAGCTCTTCGTATCGTCTCCTTCCTTTGTAAGTGCTCCGGAAAAGAAAATATGGTGGGCACTGCATTGCCCAAAAGTCGCCTGCAGTCGTTCACTTTGTACATATACTTTTCTTCAAAGTGATTGGAGCAAATGCGGCTCGACTTGGTAGGCCACCACTTTTCTCTTCTCATCAACACTACCCATCTCCTGGTCAATTCTTCGTCGTTCAGGGGAAACCTAAAATGTTAAAAAACAAGTTAGTTTCTAACACCAGTTATAGGTAAAAATTCAATGGAGTGAATGAGAAAATACTTACGTAAAATACGATATTCCAATAGTTTGGTCGTTTCTATTGGTGCAGTTGTACGCAGAACAACAGGATGGCATTTTGAGATCGCAAATTTAAACACACTGCACAGAAATACGCCGAAAACGTGTACTTCTTAACGGGAGTCCGTACAAGCCTCGAATGCCTCTTGATTTGTTTTGACCTCAGAAAACATGGCGGCCAGTAGTGCAAAAAGCTTCAACCAGGAGCGCTGTATCAGTACTCATTTCCTCTCTATGTACTCCAAAGTCAATGTTTAGGACAGATGAATCTTCTATCTATATATTTAAAAAATAAGGTATTCTGCCATGGCTTCGTTTAGAGCTTCTACTGAACCGATTGTTGTATTTTTTCTTTTAAATGAAAGAATATGATCCCTAGATGTGTTATCAGATATTGTTTGTGTTGATTCACCAACATTTACGGTGTAAATTAATTAATTAAATCATTCTTTAATAGTACGCTTATCAATAGTCAATTGTTTTCTTTTAAACGGTGGCAGTTTCAAAATCGATATACTTGAGTCCATACGTGAGTCCAGGTTGCTAGATGTTTTGTTTTGATTGTTGAGATTTGTTACAATTCATGAAGGTTTTGTTTCAATGTAATAATCGCATTGAGGTGTTGACAGTTTGCATGTATTTGCTTCTGTGGTGTATTTTGTAGAGAACATTCGCACAGTGGGTTTTGCTCGGTTGTACTTTAGTGAAGTTTTTTACAGGTTATGTCGGATTCCGAATCGTTGTCCACGCACTCCAAATGACGCAAACGTACATTAACTGGACGCAGGGAAAGAGAAAGTCAGCGTAGGTGTCGTGATAGTGAGGTCATTTCGTTTTCTATTGGGTCATTGTCTATGAAATGTCGGTTTTGTTCTCCTTTGTACTTTCCATGTGAAAGAAATTCTGCAAACGATTTACTCTGTCTTGCTTAAATGGGAAAATAAGTATACCTTCGAGCAATATGCCAGAAGAAATCAAACAGTTGTTAATAGGAGATGATGACACATCAAAAAACTTTAGAAATAATATCCTTCAGTATAATAGTGCTATATCTTTTGTGCCGATATTGCATTGCCACCTGGTCATGGGCCATACGTGTTCGAAATTTTGGGAACTCATCACAGAATATCTTCGTTATACCCTCAAAATCCAAACAATGCAATATATTGTGAACATTAGTCTGGGTACAATATTTTACATTTATCTCAGATCTCACCATCAAATTTTGACGGGTTCTCACTAGTTGTATTTTTAAAAAATCTTACCAGTTACAGCCATTGAAGTTGGTGACAATCTCGATGGGCTGAAACAAAGGATCTGAAAACAAACAGAAACATAAAATAGAAGTTCCACAACTTTCAACTAAATAATTTGAATGCCCTTTCAAGACAAACGCTTACCATGAATACTGTCAGCAAATGTATTGGGAACATTTCCTGCAGCATACCATAGTTTCTCTATCCACAAATGATCAATTATTATCCCAAGTTTTCAGTAGCATTATTGCTCCCAGTTACATGCAGTTGCAGAAAATGCTCTTTGCATATTGACTCACTAATGGTTAAATGTGCATTTGGCGAGAGCTGGTTCCCAATATCTTTTAGCCATTCTACCTCTTTAAGGGGATGCAATACTGAAATTTACTGAAATTTCTGAAAAATATCAATTTTTATATTTTTAATGGATTTGAAAGTGCCAAGTCTCTAGAATTGCCAGTCGTAAGAATTTTTCATGTATCGCCATTTAAATGGCCGCCACGTGGATTTAAATGCCCAGGCGCGTTGCCCGGTTACGCCCCCTTTCCTTTGCATGCAGCCTGGAAACTTAATTCTTTGGCTGGATAATATTTAATATCGCGGTAAATATTTTTGCCACTTTGAAGTGTATTCTTTGTGGAACATCTGGGCGCGAAGATGCAGTACTGCCAACGTTATTTCGAGTGGAGACGTGTAAACAACGTGACTTCAGCGTGTGTTTCTGGTGTAGTCAGTAGAATTGTGTTTTGTACAATTTGACGTTTGTGTTTTGGTTCGTGTGACAGCGACGAGTTTTTCTCTGATCCTGTTCATCATATTAGCTAGATTTTTAAGTTATTTGTTTATTATTAGTATTTTATCAAATGATGTGTAGGTTAGGTTAGCACATAGGTTAGTTTCGTACAAAGTGTTATAAGTACAGAACTATTTACATTGTGTTGTACCTTGTTACGGAACGCAAAATGAACAGAATGCCTAAACATAATACTCAGAAGAAGAGATCAAGTAAACTAGTAAAAAGAATGCGAAAAATTGCATGCAAGATGTACTGCTGGCAAGACACAAAATGCAAATGAATATTTGCATAATGTCATTT
>BLKR01013397.1:0-11595 GCA_011170035.1 Teleogryllus occipitalis | reverse complement strand
ATGAAATTATTGATATACTTCTTACTGTAGGTATCATTCATCTGGTTGCTGTTGCTGCTGATACAAGTAACAGATATAATTGATTTTAATTGGTACTTTCAATTCACTTTAATATGTTTACTTCTCAGAAAAAAAATTAAACATTTCGTGGAAAAGCAATACTTGGATAACACAAGGCTATTAGCAGTGTTGCCATCTCTCGTCCTTTTGGAGGACATGTCCTCCTTTTTATATATTGTTCTCCTGCCCTCCCTTCTTTAAATTAACACGGATTGTCCTCCTTTTTGTCCTGTTGAATTGAAAATAATACTGGTATAATTTTAAAGTAATTTAATTCATTAAAGGAACTTCACATTTTGAATATGTAATTTTTTATTGAAATAAATGGCCTGCATTAGGCTGATTTTGACATCAAAATTATTTATGTTTATTGTTTGGTGGATAACGAAGGTGAATGCGGAAGCGAAGTTATCCAATTGGGAGCTTTCATTTTTAATGTCGCAAAGTTTAATATGATTTTTAAAGACTATTAATGGTTAGAAATTGTTGGGTACATTGTCTATACATAGTGGAGTATAAAAATGTTAAATATTTTACTTTTCATTGAAATGACCCTCTTTTTTACGTAAAATGTTCTCCGCTGGGGAAAAAAATCCGGTAAGGCTTTTAGAACATTAAAACCAAGTGGATTCCTAATGACATTACTAAACATAAGTATCTGGAGACTTGTATATCCAAAAATTCAAATCATTGTAAAGAAAGTTATAGGGCAGGTTGAAATCATGAAACATTATGAGGATATTTTGAAGTAAAAGACAAAACAAAAGCAATACGAAATATAGTTTAAAAATGTGAAAATATAGTAAACTATAGGTGCCACAGACTGGCACAGATTTTCTCGTAGTAAAATGTGCTACTTTCCTTGGTGTGGACTGGCATTACAATCTTGCCCCATCCTCTTGCAAGCTGCCATTCATCGCCGACCAAACTTTTTTTTGACATTTTCCCAATTTTTCTAATAGTAGAAGCGAAATATTCCTTTAAGAATATTAAAGAAGAGCAAAACCTCGACCTAAATAACAATTTTTATTAAAAAACTTTGAAGCCGTTTTTTTAAGAAAATGGCGTGCCTCGAACTGCGAAATTTGAAGCTTTTTCACAAACAATATTTGACTTTTCGAAAAACTTCATTTAAAGTCATTTGAAACACTTACACTTACAAACGTGATCGTGTTTTACAAATCGCTGGAAATGTGCATAAAATCGGCGTGAAAGATATTTAAAAAACACATTTGTGTAGTTAAAAAAAGATATAATATACCAAAATGAAGTTCACGTCATATTAAACAGTGCAAATAGTACTAACCGTTGAAAAAGTTTGAAGAAAAAATTTGGAGCCATTTTCGGGAAAATGGAGCTTCTGCGTTTCTCAAAATTTGGAATGTAAACTGTTGAGTTTTTAAGAAAATGTATATGTCATTATTTAATCCACATGTATTCATATTAAAATAATGTGAAGAAATTTGATGCTAATGCAAACTTACATTAACAGATAAAACGATTCTGAAACAGTGGCTACTATCTTCAATCAATATTTTCAGAGGATTGTGTTTAATCTAACGACTGGTGTAAAGCTACATGTATTATCAGATATTTTTCCTCAAAAATTGAAGCTTATTTTCTGAAACTACTTCCTACAATATTATTGAAATAATCGGCAAAATAAAATAAAAATATTCAACCGGTTTAGATGAACTTCCGGATTGTGTGCTAAAGACTTGTGCGCCTGCCATTATTCACCTATTAAATCACATATTTAATGCATTCTAATGCACCGGAACATTTCCAGATATTTTCAAATAAAATTAGATCATTCTTCAAAAACGACAACAAAAAGGAAATTCAAAATTATCGGTCTATTTTTCTTTTGTCAGTTTTCTCAAACAGACTAGAAAGAGTTTTATATTTGCAAATGGAAACCTTTCTCAGAAAATGCGAAGCCTTTCGGTTTGACAACATAAATTTATAAAATTAAAATCTGAGGAAAGAACCATCAATTTTTTCACCATCTCATCTTGTAACTTTTAAGAAGTAACGAGAAATTAATGTAATACTTCGAACGATTTTTCAACAGAAGAATTCGAATTGTCTGGTCCTGTTAACGAAAAACGTGATAACGAATGGGTCATGAAAGGGCTTGCGCCTTCATGAAGCAAATTACTTCCTCTAACGCGTTGTGTAGTCAATCTACATTTGGTGGGTCATTGATAACAGAAAACCAGTTGACGGTAAAACCAGTTGACAGTGTCTCTATGTTCGTCCGTCTGTCCATCCATTTATCCGTTCGGTCTGCCCGTCAGTCCGACAACCGGTCCGTCCACCTGCGCGTCCTTCTGCCCGTTCACTCTTCTATCCGTTCGTCTGACCGTCCATTTGTCCTTCCGTCCGTCTGTGGTCAACGCTAGAGCTTAAAATGCTCACATGATTTTCCCCGAAACTAATATTCCCTGATCTATCTGAATTCGCTAGAGGCCCTGCGAGTTTCAAACAGACATTTTGGTTTTCGGAGGTGCTTTACATAAAGACTTAACATTTTCAAAATTTTCTTAAACATGGCTCCAATTTTTTTATTAAACTTTGTCCTCGAATAGAGGAAAACTTAAAAATGGCGTTCATCAAAAATTTCAAAACTTTTTCAATGACAACACAAGTGAAATAGTGAATTTTTTACTAAATAAAATCTTTTGTTCAAAGCCGGGACTTAAAATGAGGTCATATTTTTCGGTAAAGATGCTAACCTTTGAACCTGGGCAAGCGAAGTCCATATCCCGGAATCATGTTTTCTAGTAGCAAGGTTTAAAATATCATCCTTTTAATTGAGTACTAATATTAATCAAACGTGAATTAATATCAATAAATGAGCCTTTTCTAAATGATTACATTCCTGAATAATAGAATAAGAGAATAAAAAATTCATGGCGATTAAGTTATTACCAACGTGCAAAGCTCGTTGACTCGAATATCCGCGACTTCTACAGGGCTTAGTTTAATTCCCACGCTGGGGGGGGGGGATAAGAGAGTCATGTGGCAAACATGGCGTATTTTCTTCACCGTAACGAACAAAGTCCACCTGCCTGAGGTTTTCTTCGTCACACAGCTGCAGAAACTGAGACGACTTTGAAAGGAAAGCTCTAACACTATTTTTGCCACGACCAGGAATCGAACCTGAAATTGCACGACGGGAAGAGAGTTCGCTGCCCATGGGGGACCCCTTAGGGCTTTTTTCGTGAAACTCCTTTATCATAATAAATTTTTAAAAAATTAACATATCTCTCTGCAGCTTTGCAGCTTTTTCTGCTACAGGCCACTAGTACTCCAATAATTAATGCAGCATACTTCGAAATATCGTAAATATTTTTATTCTTTTTGATAATTCGAATAGATTCGAAATTACCTTAATAACATTTAATATCAACAAAAGTACTATACAAAGCCGTTATATTTGTTAGTTGCCCACAATAAGACATCAATTTCAATGAAATATCGGTTCCTGCCGGCTACGCAAAAATGTGAAGTACTCTTCCTAATCTAAAAAATCCTAAAAAGTCTGCCACATCAAGCCATAGCATTTTTAAATAATATTTATAACTCTTCATTAAGAATAGGTTACTTCCCACTATTATGGAAACACTCAATAGTAATACCCATTCCAAAACCTAACAAACATCCATCGAATGTAGAAAATTATCGACCTATCAGCCTGTTACCCTCCTTATCAAAAATTCTTGAGAAACTTATTCAGAAAAGACTTAGTAATTACCTCAATAAAAATGACATCATTCCCAGACACCAATTTGGATTCACAGAAAAGTTATCAACCACACATCAATTATTAAGAATCACAGAATATATCCACACAGCATTCCAAAGAAAACTACATACTATATCAACCTTTCTAGATATTTCCCAAGCATACGACAGAGTATGGCATCAAGGTCTCATGTACAAACTAAGAATCAATGGCACACCCAAATACCTAACCAACATCATCAATAGCTTCATAAGCAATAGAACCTTTTCAGTGTCAGTAGATAATCATCTCTCAAACCCCAAAACAAAATCTTCCAGATTGACAACCCCTGCGTTCAGCAACCTAAACGGCACTCTCCACGCGTTGAATTGAAAACGAAAGGCAATAGACCTTTCTCCAAACAGTCCAATCGTGACGCAGAGCATCACAAGACGAGCACAAAGGTTGCTTGTCTAGTGCAGAAGCGAGACGCACGAAGGGTGTGCAGAGAAAGGGAGAACGACTCACTTCAAAGAGTGCTTCAGAAGTCACAGGACGGAACGAAAAGAAACCCTGTCATATCAACGTGGAATGCGGGAGTCAGAAGCGGCGGGCAGCTGTGCCATACGACTGGCCGGCACTGGCGTGTTCCTCGTCGCACACGGCACTATCACTTTCATCCCTTTGGCGAATTAACAAGCGCAAATGCGCCTTCGCGAAGAATAATTTCGCTCTCCATGCAAATGACTTTCGTAATCATCGTTTGAAATATCTATGCTACATGCGCATAATTACGTACTTATTAACTGTAGAAGCTCGAAAATAATAAAACTAGTGATGCTACAACTCCATATTCTTCATTCTTTGTAACGGTTAGGTAACATTAACATTGCAAAAGTGTTTCCAGCCATTTTTCTTTTCTCCGTGCCGAATTTGAATTCAGGCCCATGAAGTTAACTCGTCATGCACTTTACCACTGCACAAGGCGGTCGGCCGTACTCACCTTTGCTGACGCTTAAGAGTCTAATGGCCTCTCTTATTACTTTAACTCATGCAATTTTCGAAAATTCAAAGAGTTCAACGAAAATGAAAACTGCGCCAACTTTTTTCAAAAATTCAAAGAGTTCAACGTTCTTTGCTCCATCCGCGGACAAGAATTAAAGAAAAAATTGGAGCCATTTTTACGAATTTTTTTTTTATAAAATGCATTAGCTTCAAAGAGGAATTTTGCAAAAACTACTTGTTTTTTCATGCACTAGAGTTGACCACGGACACGGCTTCTACCTTCTCGTTTTACTACGCAAGTAGTGAAGAGAAAGCATTGCAATCGTGTGGTGGAAATCGGTAATTTTTCTAAGGAAAGATCTAATCGTCTACCTCTTGTAAAGAAAAAAAGTGGAAAAATATTGTTCCTAAACATAGTAAATTACTTCCACTAACACGTCGAGTAGTCAGAGTTCATGTTTCGAGGGCCCTTGTTACAGAAATATCAATTGCCAGCAGAGCATATCTCTGGTTATTGTGAATGCTAACGCCTAAACTGTTCAGAGCGTTTCTAAATAATGGGAATTTTACCAACAATAGGAAAGAACTCCAGGTCTTGCGAGATAGAAATGTATATTTTGATTCTGGGGTTCTTTCAATGAGGATTTCATATTTAACTCAAGGTCTTGCCAGTTTGAAACATATTTTTATTTTGGGGGTAATTTTTATTTTTATTTTGGATTTTTTGGGGTACTATACATGAAGCCTCAACGTTTCAATATTTTCTCAAAGAGGCTCGAATTTTTACTTTCTCGCACTTACGCCAAAAATATTTTAAATTAAACTTTGTCTTAGGTTAACGTAAATAACGCTTAAAAGAATGGCGCATATGTCATTTTCCTGGAAATCTCTGATTTTAAAAAATTGCAAAAGTTCAGATCTTTAAAGGTCATCTAGAATTCTCTGAAAACTTAGTAGTTATCGCGTAATTTCTGGTAGAAGTTAATGCAATTTATAGTTTTTTCTCTCAAAAATGGCTCCAATTTTTACTTTCCTGCTACAAAGTAGAGAAAAAGTTATGTAATGCTGCTCCAAAAATGGCGAATTTTCATCAGAAAAACTTTTATTACAGAGTCCTTGTAACAAAATAGAGGATAAATCCAGTTGCTAAATTTAGAAAAAAATTCTCTAACACTTGGTGAAGCCAGAATTCTTGTTTTGTGAGTCCATGATCCTGTAAAATTGAATGAGGACAAAACGTCTGTCTGTCCGTGTGTCCGTCTGTGAACAACGCTAGCGGCTAAACCGTTGAAAGCTGATTTTATTCAAAACTGTTATACCTCAATCGATCTGGCTGATGTCGCGGCCACATGAATTTGAAATTAATATTTTTTATTTCAGGGGTTACTTAACATCAAGCCCCTGGAACATTTCCAAAATGTTCAAAAAATGGCTACATCGTTTCTGATGTAATTTTGTTGTTGGATAGTGTAAAGGACGTTTACGACAATGGCATAGATCTCATGTTCGTTTAAATCTCTGATTATTCGAAAATTACAAAAAAAATTTCGGCGTCATCCTACAACCACAATTATGAAGATAGAGATTTTTCTATTAATGAAATTTGTTCCTTAAAGATAGATTTTGGAATAAGGCCAGGTACAATTTTTCAAAAATTTCAGTACTTTTCGCGTAATTTTGCGTGAAAATACAGGGGAGAAATTACGTGCTGCTTTAGCACCACTAGTTTCCAATTTTTTTTCCACTGAAAGAGCAAACGACGCGCTTAATTTGATTGAACTATCTGAGTTTTCGAAAATTAAAAGTTTGAAATAATATGAGAAATATGAGTGGTTCGATTCCAGATCTGCCAAACCCACGAAGTCAAGAAGTCCCTTATTCCTATGAAGTATGGCTCTGAATGATGCTCTATTTGTTTCATAATTCTTTATTATTGTGAATTAATGCATGCATACATGAATGAATTGGTTAATAAACCATCCATGAATTCACAAGGATTAAAAGTTTGGTACTTATACAACCGATAGTTCCTAGAGCCACGCTGTAGAGGAAAAGTGCCATTGCAACCTAGTGGGTTAGGAAACTTTGATACTGAACCACTGAATAAGTAGTAGCACCACTAGATGATTCTAATATATTTGAGAGTAATATATTCTCTACAATATGGCACAGAAAAATGAAAAATGTGGGTTTTTAATGTGAATTGATCACATAATTTTCACGAAAGCGTTTGCTTGAATATATTACGTTTTATAAATTACTACTTTTCTACTAATTCTACTCTCTACTAATTCTTTGTCCACTTTTGGATGGTGATTTCAACCTTTTTAAAACGTCTTCCGGCCAAAAAGCACAATAACAACGGTTAACTTCCTTGTGTACAACATCCAAAATCCATCAACAACCGGAAGGGCCACCTCGTGATCTTTACTTGTCGGCGCGCGTTGCCGCTGGTGCTGCCAATACGTCGGTTAGAGCGTGGGGCGTAGGGCATTAGCCATGCAGAGGGGGCTTGGAAGCGAGAGACACTGGGCGTGGGCGCGGGCGTGGGGCATTGTGGTGCATGGCATGGGACAGAGCGTGAGGTGCAAGTTGTGGTGAATTGGGATTTGGGTGAATGGTGGGGTTAGCGGAACGCGGTGGGAGGTGGGGGCGTGGGCATGGCAAAGGTGGGGCAGGTGAGGGGTGTGAGGCGAGGCATGGGCGTGCAGAATGGTGGAGGGCGCGGGGTGAGGGGTGGAGCGGGAATGGTGGCTGAGAGAGGCAAGGTAGGGCGTGGGCGTGGGT
The DNA here is from genome assembly GCA_011170035.1 of Teleogryllus occipitalis. Lineage (NCBI taxonomy): Eukaryota > Metazoa > Arthropoda > Insecta > Orthoptera > Gryllidae > Teleogryllus > Teleogryllus occipitalis. The sequence continues at coordinate 4,013 of BLKR01013397.1, read as the reverse complement.
GTGGGTGTGGGGTGTGGGGGGTGTGGGTGTGGGGTGTGAGAATGGGGAATGGGGGAATTGGCATCGGGTATGGACAAGAGGCACGAGGCACGAGGCACGAGGCACGAGGCACGAGGCACGAGGCACGAGGCACGAGGCACGAGGCACGAGGCACGAGGCATGAGGCATGAGACATGAGGCATGAGGCATGAGGCATGAGGCATGAGGCATGAGGCATGAGGCATGAGGCATGAGGCATGGGGCATGGAGCGTGCGACGTGTTACGTAGGGCGTACGGTTTGGGGCGTTGGGCGAGCACAGTGCGAGGCGGCGTGTCTCTGAGTGCATAAGGCACGACAGTCCCCCCCCTCCCCGCCACATTGCGGGCGGGAAGGGACTCCCCGTTCCCGTCAGCCTGCTAGCCGCTCGCCGCAGGTCCAACAGCCACAAGCGTCCAGCCGCGCCGGCCGGCTGGCAAACAGCGCTTTCGCTTTCGAAGCGGAGCGCGAAGCCCGAGGCGCGCGGAGGAGGGCGGAAGGGAAGGGAGCTCCAGGCGGAGCTATGTGCTCTGGACGCATATCTACGTGTGCGAACGACGCTTTGGAGGAAGAAGAAGAAGAAGAAGAAGAAGAAGAAGAAGAAGAAGAAGAAGAAGAAGAAGAAAAAGAAAGGAGAAAAAACTAGTTGTGTTACATCAATTACTTTCTCGCGGTATTTTTAAATTTCCAATTTTCGAAAATTTGGTGTGATCAATGAAAATGAGACCCCGGCCGTTCATTTAAGCGCCCCTTCTTCTATCCTGGAAAAAATATTAATGAAAAAAATTGGAGCGGTTTTTGAGAAAATATGTATTTTAGAAATTGCAAAAATTGTGAAACGCGAAAACTAGTATTTTTTCAAAAAATTGAACATGTTCTTTTTGAAGAGCTGATTTTTTGCAACATTCGTTGTCTGATGCAAAAATCTCTATCTTCAATTTTGTTGTTTTGAAATGTTAACTTTTGGCGATTTTCGAAAAAACGGAGATATAATCGACAATGTGTCTAGGAGCATATTTTTTTACAGTCTAAGGGACTGTACATTTGAGGCGAAATTTTAAAGAAAAAAATTGAAGGAGAAAAACATGTTATTTTTTAAACTTGCCTATGACTTGCGCAAATTTACACCAAAATCACTGAAATTTTCGAAAAATTGAACATGAAATTATTTGTAAATCTGTCTTTCATCAAAAAGATTTCATCAAAGAAAAAACCTTTATCTTCAATATAGTTCTAGAAAGATGCTCAAAAAATGCTTTTGCAATTTTCAAAAAATTAGGGATTGGATGAATTTTAAATTTTTAAACCGATAAAATAGGTTTTCATTTTTTTTCACAATTGTCCACATTGTTTAAAATATAAAAAAATGTTTGTTATAAAATGACACGAGACACATTCTAGGAAAAAGAACTGATACAGTACTTCAACGTTATCACGTCGGAAATTAATTAATTTTTTTCTTTTTGAATTTGGCCCCAAAATTCGTTAACAAAAATAGTTTCAAATTCAACTATTTTCCCCCGTCTCTGCAATTTTTTAGTCTGATGCATGCAATAAAAGCTGAGAAAAAAATAAAATGTGACAATCATCTTTCGCATTGTATATCTGCAACAGATTGCCCTAGGGAATCGAGATCAGCCGAATATTGGGCGTAAAATATGGATCGTCCGGATAGTTATCGGAGTTCTGGAATTTGTTCCGCAAAATTTATGTAAGAACTTGGCTAAACCCCCAGGTCATTCAAAAGACAGGGAAGTACAAGATATTGCTTTATTTGGAACAGCCCACATTTTGCGCAAAGTAATGTAGGGGCAGCGGCAGACCCGATCTGCTCCTTTGGAAGCTGGTTGCAACCTGGAGTAGATTTTATATTCTACCGACTCATAACATCTTTAGTCGTGAATTAGAGAAAAAACATAATAATAATAATAATAATAATAATAATAATAATAATAATAATAATAATAATAATAATAATAATAATAATAATAATAATAATGTTGATAGATGGATAGTTGATACAGATCTGGTCCAAACAGGATCAATCCATAAGTAGAATATCAGGAAATTCTTATTATAAATTTATTCACATCTCCACGTTTTGCACACTTAGCGTGTCCCTTTTCAAGAGCACTATAGATAATAAAACAGGGCTGACAATACCATTCACAATACAGTCTAACATGATAAAAACATAAAAATGTAAACATTAAAATTACTTACATAAAATTGTAGTTTGGAACGTGGATATATTACATGCCAAAAATCTTTAAAACGTAGAAAGTGGATTGAACCTGGGGGCTAAAGTAGCCCATATGTTGGTTTTGGCAGGCAGTACGTGACTGGATATGCTGAGGAATAAGCATGCAGTGATCGGAGACGGGGCATCATGGAGTAAACAGTGGGTTCGGGCAAACTAACTTAAAGATGTTGGTTCATTAGTAATGTTTTATAAATTTGTTTTAGTTTTTGTATGTCTTCCTTAGTATTCATAGTATCATTCAATATAATGCATACCATTTCGGCAACTAATCTTTCGGAGGTTTGCTTTTCCCGATGTAAAATTTTGATTTTATCAAACCCAATGGAGTGGTTACATTCTTGTGCTTGGTTAGAGGTGTTAAGTGGCCCATCTTTGTTAATGTCGTATGCATGCTTATAACAAACATTAACTGATAACGTGATAATAATAATAATAATAATAATAATAATAATAATAATAATAATAATAATAATAATAATAATAATAATAATAATAATAATAATAATAATAATAATAATAATAATAATAATAAAGGCTTGAAGATATTTTACACAATAATTTGCTACTTTTGTCTGGAGTTAAGCATCCTTTCACCTGGTATTTATTTATCTGTGACAATATTCTGGACCTGTCTAAAGGCATAGAAACAACACTAAAAGTATATAACAAAACTTGTTATATCATTAAAAATCCTAGTTCATAGATTGTCATATGTACTATGTAGTCCTAAATGACTGTTCCAAGAAAAAAAAAAAGATATGGAGAGAGAAAAATTCATGCTATAATGATAAAGCATATGCGACACCACAGAGAAGCCATATAAATAATTACTATTCTTAATATAAAACTTTTTGTCAATTTTCGACGAACAGATTCAGAAGCAAATGTTGCACATATGACAATTTACAATCTTTTATTAGGTTTTACAAAATCACGACGTTTTGAGGACAAATTTATCCCCATCATCCGGCTTATTCCAAAATTATACTTAATTCAATATCTATGAAGAAAATTAAAAATAAAAATTAATGTTTTGCAACTGTAATGCTTCAAAATACAAGACAACCAACCGCCCGAGACGGACCACCAGTCGGTCCATACCGGACCACTAGTCGGTCCATAGCGGACCACTAGTCGGTCCATAGCGGACCACCAGTCGGTTCGTGGCGGACCAACAATGCGCCATGGCGGCTGGGACAGTATGTTGTAAGTTTTAAATTATCGCCCATTTTATAATTCTCAAGTTCCAGACGTTCTTCATTTATTTAAATTGTTACTGGAATGTGAACTTTAAGAATGGTACCCAATACAAAGTCCAGAAAATGTTCCTAAACTTAAAAATCTGAGCCTCTTTCTAAAGTATGAAGAGTTTGCATGAAGAGCATTGCTATATTTCAACAAAGGTTGCACGTTATAATCATAAATTACTTGTATAATCAGTTTCATATGATTTTGTTTTTAAAATGTATATCGAAACACTATTATTTACATAGGATTCATTTTTTTTAATATGAACAAGTTTGTCATTAAATTTTTAAAATCAATTTGTAACCTTCTTTTGATTTGAGATGCATACTTTGAGGAGTAAATTCAGAGACTAATATTTCAGATGTCAATTGCAAGAACCTAAGTACTCTAGTCTTGATATGCAAACAGACTGACGTCTGTAGTCGTGAGAGATTTCGAGATGTTGGGAGGTGATGCAGCGAAACGTGAGAGGCAAAAATTGCTTT
>BLKR01013396.1:0-11603 GCA_011170035.1 Teleogryllus occipitalis | reverse complement strand
CGAGGTGGGTTGGTCCACGTCCTGACGGGGGGATGCAGAGAGGGCTCTCAAGTATTCTTTTCTTTCACCAGACATTTTTCTTCTCCCCATATATCATTCTCGTTCCTTTATTACATCCTTTCTCTTTTCTTCTCCCTCTTCTATTTCACTGGCCCCCTCTGTATGCTGAACGCCCACCCATGTGTTTGCCGTGCATGGCGACCCGTGTCGGAGGGAATGTGTGTCCTGGCGGTTGAGGAGTCTGTTTCCCCACTACTTACCTTGTGCTACGTTCTGCTTTGCACTTAGGGATACGTTGTCTACGTATTTTGGGGAACATTCCTTGTAGGCTTCAACACGCTTGCTTTGGCCTCGGACTCTTCTAGACGGGCGGTCGGGAGCTAACCCACTCCCGATCAATCGGCTTGGACTAGGTCTTGTACTGAACTCCAGGGTGAGCGGGGGGATACACGGTGGTGCAGCGCTGTGCTATTCCCCCACTATATCTCCGTGGCAACCCTGGCACTCCGATGGAGTGTCTCCTTGTTGGGCTCCGTGGTGGGTGGGGACCACGGGGATGAACTCAATATCCATCTACATGGATACTAAACCTTCTCCCCCGCCCTCTTCCACAAGGAAGAGGCGATGTCCAGAGAGAACTATTGATTTAAATAGTTTCTTTTTAAAAGAGGAAGACCGACCGAAGAAGCCTAGATTCCTCCTCATGGCATGCGCCGAGGAAGGAAAAACATTCAAATCTGTCAGTGCTGTTCGTTTGGCGCGTGCCATAGAGGAAACCTTTGGAAAGCTGCAAGCTGTAGTGCGACAAAGGAATGGTACCATTCTCTTTGAAGCACGTACAGATGACCAGGTTGTGAAAATTATGAACACTAAGCAGATTGCCGGCCTCCAGGTGGATGTGACCACACACCCTACACTAAACCTCTGTAAGGGAGTGGTCAACCACGAAGACTTTTCAACGGAGAGTGAGGAAGAACTAGTTTCGTTTTTTAAAGACCAAGGCGTGACTGATGTGTATAGAATCAAGAGGAGGGAGCATGGGCGAGAAATCCCCACTTCCACTCTTATCTTGACCTTTAATCTTCCTACTCTCCCTGAGAAGATTTCGTGCGGTTTTTATAACCTCCACGTCCGACAGTACGTCCCTAACCCTTTGAGGTGCTTCAAGTGCCAGAGGTTTGGCCACACAGCAGCGGTGCATGGCAGACACCCCCGTGTGTGGTAAGTGTGGGAGATCTACACACGAACCTGAACCCTGCGCCATTGCACCGCATTGTGTTAACTGCGAAGGTGACCATCCGGCCAATTACAAACAATGTCCAACCTTTTTGAGAGAGAGGGCAATCCAGAAGATCCGAGCTGCTGAGAAGGTATCATTTCCCGAGGCCAAACGTCGGTATCTATCAAGGAACCCCGTTGATCTGTCTCGCTCCTTCTCCGCCGCTGTGAAGGTTAGGACTGCGGGGGTAGCAGCGGGTTGTCAAACGGAACGAGCTATCCCCCAAGTTGTGAGTTTCGCTTGTCAGGTGTCTCCGCTGGACCTCCCTGTGGATACCTCACCCCTGCAGGGTGGGAGAGTGATTATCCCGACAAAATACAAGAAAATTGAAAAAAGAGCTCAGCCTTCGCAGAAGACCAAACCTCTTTCTAATGTTTCAATGGAAGTTGATAGACGAACACCTACTTCAGACCCGGTCAATAGAAAACAAAAGGCAACAACACCTAACGAAACTCGCACTGAGCGAGCACCCAGCCCCTCTGGCAATGTCAAGGAGGTTTCGTCCTCGGATGAAACTCCCGTTGTGGCGGAATCCCGATCATCCGGCTCCCAACGCCGGAGGAAAAAAGAAACCTAATTATTCTCCATGGCTCTTATGTCATGGAACGTAAATGGTTACTCCTCGCGGCGGGACGATCTCAAGCTGTTGTTGTCCCGTCACAATAGTCTAGTAATCTGTCTCCAAGAGACTCATCTTACTCCGAGCCGTCCCTTGTCTCTTCGTGGTTTTTCCCCTTTCAGGTTCGATGTGGATGATGGCCTCCGCGCTCATGGCGGAGTCGCTTCATTGGTTCATGATTCGCTGCTGTCTTCAGAGGTACCTCTTCAAACCGACTTCCAAGCAGTGTGTGTGCAGGTGCACCTTCCATCCCTCACACTCACTGTTTGCAATATCTACACCCCTCCAGGACTGAGTGTATCTGCTCACGAACTTTTGGGTTTGATCAACCAACTGCCCTCTCCGTTTGTGATAGTCGGGGATGTAAATGCCCACAGTCCTCTCTGGGGCTCTTCCCGCACTTGTCCAAGAGGTAGTGTATTAGAATCGGTTATAGACTCAGCGAACCTGGTTATTCTGAATTCCGGTGAACCAACTCACTTCGCCGTCGCCACAAACTCAAGCACGTGTATCGATCTAGCACTCTGCAGCCCTTCTCTTGCAGCCGTTCTGCAATGGTCCATCCTAGATGACCTGTACGGAAGCGACCATTACCCGATTATCGTCCACATTGATGGGCTAGCCCGTGGGTTGGCGCGCCCCCCTCAATGGTGTGTCGGACGTGCTGACTGGCTGACATTCCAAGCTAACGTCAGTGTATCGGAGGAGGAGTTTGTCAGTGTGGAAGAAATGGCAGCACATTTTAACAAAGCTGTATTACGAGCTGCGGACATTGCAATCCCCAAGTCAACTGGTAAATCGCGACACCCTTTCGTCCCGTGGTGGAACTCGGATTGCTCAAGGGCTGTTAGTGCTCGTAAGAAAGCTTTGGCGAGATTAAAACACTATCCAACCGCGGATAACTTAATCGAGTACAAAAGGTGCAGAGCAAAGGCGAGGAGAACCATTTTAAAAAGTAAAAATGCATCATGGAGGTCATACGTCTCCTCTTTGAATTGCCAAACGCCACCACGTCTGGTATGGAGGAAGGTGCGTCAAATCAAAGGATATCCTTCCTCAAACTCTGTGCCAGGTCTTCTAAAAAATGGTCAGGTTATCACAGCTCGAGACGCCATTGCAGAGGTACTTGCCACTCATTATGAAAAAATGTCGAGTTCGGCAAACTATGCTCCAAACTTCATTCTTCTCAAAGAAAGAATGGAAAACCGCGCTTTGGATTTTTCTAGCAGAGCACATGAGGATTATAATACCCATTTCTCCATGTTTGAAATGAGTTCTGCTCTAATGCTTGCGAAAAGAACCACACCAGGTCCAGACCAAATTCACAACTTAATGCTGCAACATCTTCCCGAAATGGCCATGCAATTTCTTCTCCGACTCTATAACCGTATTTGGGAAGAGCACACCATTTGGCGAGAAGCCATCATCGTCCCAGTTCCCAAAGAAGGCAAAGATCGATCACTGTCATCAAGTTATCGACCTATCTCTCTCACAAGCTGCGTATGCAAAGTTCTGGAACGCATGGTGAATCAGCGTCTGGTCTGGACCTTGGAGTACAAAAATCTGTTGACGCCAATCCAAAGCGGGTTTAGAAGAAACCGTTCAACCTTGGACCACCTCGCTTCGTTGGCAACAGCTGTTTGTACATCGTTCGTCTTGAGGCAACATCTTGTGGCCATATTATTCGACATAGAAAAGGCCTACGACACCACCTGGAGGCATGGCATTCTGCAAACCCTGCACTCTTGGGGATTTAGGGGGAAGCTTCCTCTATTCCTTCAAAGCTTCCTTTCAAACAGATCCTTCCGTGTTCGTGTGGGTGATAGGCTTTCTCGTAGTCACCCTCTTGAAAATGGTATCCCCCAAGGATCAGTCCTGAGTGTCACTCTGTTTGCCATCGCCATCAATGGTATAGCGTCGACCGTGCGAGAACCTGTAAAGGCGTCGTTGTTTGTGGACGACTTTGCCATCTTCTGTTCATCCAGCAGCATCAGTGTGATTCAGAGGCAACTCCAAATGGTGCTCAACAAGCTCCACGAATGGAGCACGTCAACGGGCTTTAATTTCTCTGCTACTAAATGTACCTGTTTGCATTTTTGTAGGATATTCCATCTGCATAGCAACCCAGTTCTGTACTTGGGAGGAAATCAGCTTCCATTCGCTGAATCTGCTAAGTTCCTGGGGCTTACATTTGACAAGTCCCTAACGTGGCGTGCTCATATCCGTGGATTACAAACCAGATGTGTCTCTCCCCTTAATCTTCTTCGAATGCTGAATGGTACATCATGGGGTGCCGACCGCACTACCCTACTGCGGTTATATAGATCACTCATCCGCTCAGTTTTGGATTACGGTAGTGAAGTGTATGGCTCGGCAGCTCCCTCCACTCTGCGACCCATCAATAGTATACACCACGCTGGTATCCGTCTGTCAACTGGTGCGTATCGCACCAGCCGAATTGAGTGCCTTCTAGCCGAGGCTGGTGAGCCCTCCTTAAAAAGAAGGCGGGATATCTTATTAGCATCTTACGGTGCTAAAGTATCAGGACTTCCTAATCATCCTTGTCGCCAAATAATTACCCATCCTAAGTATGAAACATCCTATATTCTTCGAACATCGTTGCCTCACCCTCCAGGTATTCGATTGCGAAATCTTTTGCGTGACCTTAATGTTGATCTTCCCACCCCTGTGAAACCCCCAAGTCACCCCATTCCCCCTTGGAAACTCCTCCGTCCGAATATTGATCTCAGACTATCCAAGCTTCCCAAACAAACGACTAGCCCTCTTGTTTACCAGATGCATTTTCAGGACATGAGGATAGCCTATCCAGATCATGTATTCTTATACACAGATGGTTCATCGTGCAATGGCACAGTGGCATGTAGTTTTTACTGTATCAGAGCCACCAAATCATATCGGCTACATTCTCAGTGCAGTATCTTCACTGCTGAAATGTATGCAATTTTTGAAGCCCTAAAATACATCGAGTCAGCGAGTTTGCGTCGAGTAGTTCTCTGTTCTGATTCTCTCAGCTCACTACAAGCTGTCTCCCGTTTTTCATCAGACTACCTGACGCAATCAGTTCAAAACCTCATCCATCGCCTTTTGTCTCACCACTTTGACCTGGTACTAAGTTGGGTCCCAGGCCATGTGGGAATCGTGGGAAACGAGATGGCTGATCGGGCGGCGAAATCGGCGACGGAGAGTACTCGTGTTGACATTCCTTTTGTACCATCGTCTGATGTTAAAGCTTCTTTAAAACGATGCATCTTTAGAGCGTGGCAAACAGAGTGGCACAATACCACCTATAAACTAAGTGCAATAAAGGATTCTGTCAATTCTTGGCGTTCCTCGTCCAGACCTTCTAGGCGCGAGGAAGTTATTTTAACCCGTCTTCGTATCGGACACTGCCACTTTTCTTACAGTTTCCTCCTTCGAGGTGAGTCTCCTCCTACCTGTGATAGATGCAGGGCGGATCTTTCCGTGGAACACGTCCTCCTGCAGTGTTTGAAATTTGTTGGCAGCCGACGAAGACATGGTCTGGGCAACTCTCTACGAGAGGTGCTCGGAGATGACGATTCCGCGCTCTCAAAGCTTTTTTGTTTTTTGAGAGAAAGCGGAATATATAATTTTATCTGACAAATAAGGGCAATAAATATTTTCTCTGCCCCAGATTTGTTTTTAAAATTTGTCTTGTTTACCTGTTTTTTATGCGTAATGGATGGTTTCCTTTTAGGGTATATATGAGCTTTTAAATTAGCTGGAAAGTTGCACCAGCAACCCTTTTAATAAACTTTAATTGATTTTTTTTAGAAATACTTTGACATGGGCGCCAATGACCTTGGTAGTTGAAGCGCCCTTTAAACCCAATCAATCATCATCATCAAATAAGAACATAAACAGTGAATTGTGGCCCTTATAGCTACAAATACGAGAAATTACTCATTTAAATAAGTGGGCAAATAATTTACGCTATGAATCATTACATTAGAAGCGCATGCATTCAATCTACGCGGCGCGCCGTTCCCAGGGTCCAATAGCAAGCTGATCCCCTCCCCATGAATCCGCCCACCCCCTACTACTTGCACTTGCACACTCTCATGAGCAGAGTTCCGGCTCTTGAGTCCAGAATTCCTGCGGGAGTAGGCGTTGTGCAATGCAATTCACTGTAATATCTTATATTTTTTAATGTTAGATACTTTTGACTTTCTCCCTACGGAGAAGAGAGACTACGTAGAAGTTATACAACGCTGCACAAAAAAACAGCATATTTTCGTCCGAAAAACTCGTAGAACAGGACCCTGGTACCGAAAAAGTGAATAAATCCAGTTGCTAAATTTAGAAAAAATATCCTTTATCACGTGGTGTAGTCATAATCCATGTTTTGTGGATCCTTGATACCGAAAAATCGAAGATCGGCAAAACATCTGTCCATCTATTTTTCACTGCTCAATAAATGAATTCAATACAAAGAGGCCTAACATGCGCATAAAGCTATGAAGTGAATATGATGAAAGTATCAAAGTGAGAGCGTACAGTAATAAGAGCAGCAAATAAATAGATGAAAAAAGCTGTTATGGAGAAACGGATAAAAGATAATCTTTGGGGAGTACAAACTCAAAGAAACAAACATATCAGTGATATAATTACACTGAGGTGACAAAAGTACTGGAATACTTTGTGTCGGATATCCTTTTGCCCACAGCAACTCGACGTGCAGGGACTCAACAAGTCTTTGGAAGTTCCCTGCAGAAATATCGAGCCATACTCCCTCTACAGCCGTCCATAATTGCGAATGCGTTGCTGATGCAGGATTTTGTGCACAAAATTACCTCTTGATTATGCGTTATAAATGTTCAATGGGATTTATGTCGGGCGATCTAGATGGCGAGGGACTTCATTCCCTCGAATTGTTTGGAATGTTCTTCAAACCAAACGCTCACAATTGTGGCTCGGTGACATGGCGCATTGTCATCCATTAACATTCCATCGTTGTTTGGGAACATGAATTTCATGAATGGATGCAAATGATCTTGAAGTAGCTCAAAATAATCATTTCCAGTGAATGATCGGTTCAGTTGGACCAGAGGATTCCATGTAAACACAACCCATACAGTTATGTACCACCACCAGCATGCAGAGTGCCTTGTTGACAACTTGGGTCCTTGACTTCGTGGGGTCTGCGCCACACTCCAAACCTACATCATCTTTTACTTTCTGAAATCGGGACTCAACTGCCCGACCTACAGTTTTCCAGTCGTCTAGGATCTTGTCAATATGATCACGAGCTCCGGAAAGACGCTGCAAGGGATGGCGTGCTGTTAGCAATGGCACTCAAGTAATTAAAACTAGTGGTGCTAAAACAGCATGTTCTTTCTCTCCCGTATTTTCAGGCAAACTTGCGCGATAGGTACTCAGATTTTCAAACAATTGTACCCGTTACTCATTCCAAAATCAATCTTTAAGGAACACATTTTATAAAGGGGAAAATCTCTTTCTTTAATATTTTAGTCGTAGGCAAACGCCGGACACAATTTTAAACTTTTACAACTTTCGAAACATCAGGGTTTTCAACGAAAATGAGACATAAACCATTCTCTTAACCGTCCTTAAAACAATCCAACAACAAAATTTAATAAAAAACAATGCAGCCATTTTTTTTCAATTTTCAAAATGTTCCCTAGGTCTTCATGCAAAGTATGCCCAAAAGTTGAAATATCGATTTAAAATTCAAGGGGCTGAAAGATCAGCCAGATCGATTAGGGAATATTAATTTTGAAGAAAATCGGCTAAACGGTTTACCCGCTAGCGTTGTTCACAGACGAACGGACGGTATCAAGAACCCACAAAATATGAATTCTAGCTACACCACGTGTTAGAGGATTTTTTACTCTAAATTTAGCAACTGGATTTATCTACTTTTTTCTTACGAGGGCCCGGTAATAAGAGTTTTCTTCCGAAAATTCTCGCCGCGTAACATTACATATCTTTCTCCTTACTCCGAAGCGAGAACGTAAAAATAACTGCGACAGCCGTGGCGGCGCGAAAAACTTAACATAAGAATTTTAAGAAATGCATTGTGCTGTATTTGGTTTCACCAAGAAGGTCGCCTGGAAAATATAACCTTCTGGTTTCCTTTTCACTTCCTTCCTACGGACGAGAAAGTTATGTAATATTGCGCGGAAAAACGGCAAAAAAACTCTTCTTACAAGGCCGTGGTAGTTGCTAAATTTAGAACAAAATCCTCTATCACTTGGTGTAGCCAGAGTGCATGTTTCGTGGGTCCTTGATACCGAAAAATCGAATGACGGCAAAACTTCTGTCCGTCTGTCTGTGAATAACGCTATCGGTTAAATCGTTCAGCTGATTTTCTCCAAAATTGATATTCTCTTTTATCAGGCTGATGTAGTGGCCCCTTGAATTTGAAACCGATATTTCAATTTTGGGGTTGTACTTTACATGAAGCCGCTGCGACATTTTCCAAAATTTTGAAACAAATGGCTCCATCCTTTTTAATTAAATTTTGTTGTTGGATAGTGTGAAGAACGTTTAAGAGAATGGCGGAGATCTCATTTTCGTTGAAAACTGATTTTACGTGCTGACTGAAGTACGTGCTGTTTTAGCACGACTAGTTTCCTCCAGAGTTTTCCTCTTCATTCTCTTTCTCGTTCTTTTCCTCGTGGCTGTCGCGTCTTCTTTTCCCTGCTTGGATGACGCTCCAAACGTTGCCGACTTAAAGTTCCCTCGCCCCTATTGTGCCATGACCTGCTTTGTGAGTTCGCTTGTCAAAGTGAATCCGAGCCATAAATACTCTCGCTACAAACTTCAACGCCAGGAGCTTCCTTTCCCCTTCTTTTCATACCTTGACTTTTTATAGCCCTTGATTGCACCATCACAATGTTTAGTGGGTAATCGGTTATAGAACTCCGAACCAGTCGAACAATGAATATTTCTGCGAATGATTTTTTTGTTTGGATGAAGTTCACTTGTCAGACGAAGAACAAGAAAGAGCGCTGTGCGTAATAAATAACCGCATTTTACGGCTATTTATAAAGAGTTTCTGGAACGGAACTTCGACAGTCCAACAATTAATCATTCAAGAAGACAGAAAAGCAATTGTTGCTAAGTAGAATGTTTAATGTGCCACAAATTATAGAAATTATGACATCTCTTAGAGAGCACGTCATTTTGCGTTGGTAGGACTTTTCGATTACCGTCATCTCGTGTTTCAAATACTAAAAAATTATCGATGTACATTTTCAGAGCACTTAAGTAGTGCATGCCTCCGAGAACTACATTTTTTTGAGTATTTCTAGGATTTTGAATAGAAATTAAGACTGAATAAGCAATCGTGAAAGTGCTAGCCCTTCATTTAATCACCCCCCTGTGTTAAATATATGTAACAGCATATTTTATTTCTTCTAGTAATGGAGACATCCTAAATGAAACATATAAACAAGTGTTTTTCATTCCTGATTGACAGATGTCGATTTATCCGACATCGCTAAGTCATTGTTCATTCCTGATCAGGGTATATTAATGAATCTCGTCAGTTCGAATCTTCAAACGCAATCCTCAGACGTAGGTAATAAAAATTGTTCTTGGTCCGCAGCGAAGTTGACGGAGCATATACAGCTAAGGAATAACGGTTTTCCTACTTCTTATACACACTACAATTTGAAAATTATTGCGAGCAGAGAGCCTCAATAATGGCTCTGCACGCACGCACGCGGCGACAATGAACACGCGCTATGCGCACACAATAATATTGGGCATTAAAGGATTAAAGTACTTATTTATTTATTTCACATCAAAAACAGTTAAAAACTGTGTGTGACATGCTATGGGGAAGTGAATTATGTGCACGTTTTCAAAATTCTGTGATCCCTACACTAAGCCTTATACTACTTGGATTTTGAAAACAGAAAAAAATTAGCGTTTTTTGCAAGGATTGTAAATAAAAAAGCTCCAATGTAATAAAATATATTTTCAAGGATAAATCAGCAATAAATTTGGACTCTTATCCCTCATCATCTCCTTCGTCACGAGATAATACTTCCTGCCGCGACAACATAGAAACGATAATTTGAATAACTATATTTTCCACTGAATTCTAGAAGACGTGCACAGAAAATGAAGTTACATTTACGTCCAGAAGCAAAACAAGGAGTCATCTCAACATTTTGTCAATGGATCTGGGAAACTGGACGAAAAACCTGTGTATTGTTAATATTTCAAAATTGAGAATTTTTAATACTTTTTTTGAAATAAAAAAGTGCTATTGGAATTAGACGTACGCGCGTTATTATTCGGCGTGCGAAGAACAGCGATTCGAAGCCCTCAAGCCCCTGAGCTACCCACAGCACACTCCCTGGCAAACTGGTGGACTGCCACACATCAAAGCGCCATCCTTTAGATCCGATTTACACGCTCCCTTTTAACGAACGATTTGGGAGCTTTAGTGGACGAGCGCATACGCAAATTCCGAAACTCCAGGACAGAAAACACTCCTCCCTCACTTTTTTCCTCCCTACATTGCGGATCCCTTTACACCTCTGTATAATTTAATCTTTCATTCTCTTCTAACCTCGGTGTATTTCGTATCCACTTAGCGTTATTGCGACAACTCGACATTCCAACTTTCAACGCTTTGCCATTTCGTATCTCTACCACTTCTTCACGTTCGCTTAGCAGCCGCCTCCTCGGGCGTTTTTGTTATGTGCCAAATTCCTTTGGCTATTCATGCATTTTTCATCACGGCACTCGGAAAGAGCCCGTTCTTCCCAATCCGTCACATGGCATTTCGCTAACCGGTTTCTCCACTCTGATATATCTACGTGCTACATCCCCCTCTCGCCACATCGTATTATCGGCACTTCCCTTCACCTCCCCTCTTCCTTCTTTCGTCTTTGAACACTTCTCAATTTCACCATTCCGCCATGTTGCTACCGCCACTTTGGGGCACCGCCTCTTTGCCTCCCACCGGCTTATGTGGCTCAGGGCGACGGCTGATGTCACTGCAGAGCCTGTGACCGGGAGGTCGTAGGGTTCCACTCCCGACGACGGCAGTATTTTCGACACTGGCTACATAGCCAGGTCAAGTTCAGCCGCTGTTTTAAGGATAATCCTACCGACTGGCTGCTCTGAACGGTAGTTTTCTGTTGATTCTCCAATCAAACCAAGCAAATGCCAGAGCAGTACAAACGGGCAACGGATCGCGCGTGATCGTTCTCGTCCTATCCTCGCCTCTTATACATGCACATGCACTACAGTGCCATTATTTACTTACACCATTACATGCTCTACACTACCCGGGAGACGAGTCGGGAACTTCGAGCTTGTCCTGGATGGGGCAGTGCCACGCTGGTGGGAGTTACCTGGTTGGGAAAATTTCTTGCAAGCTGAGAGAGGTCGCCACTGGATCTCGCCTGGTGGGGGTAGATCCCCGCCACCTCTAGAGGGAAAACATGCACTACACTTAGGGGACTCATTAGCTCAGCATTTGACGAACCCGAAATTAATCTTTGCCTTCCCTTCACTGAGCCTCCTAGCCACTCTGCTACCCGCCACTTTCGTGTCCGCCACTTTGTCTGCCCGTCACTCTACCTCCCCATCACTTTCCCTGCCTGTCACTTTACCTTCCCATCACTTTGCCTCCCCGTCACTTTGCCTCCCCCTTTTTCCTCCAGTCCCGCTTCCTCTCGC
>BLKR01013395.1:0-11623 GCA_011170035.1 Teleogryllus occipitalis | reverse complement strand
CACCAACGATGGGAGAAAAAAGGTACTACTTGGGCGACAAAACAGGCGATTTGAATTTAGCTCAGATTCATCATTTAGGCTTGAGGATCTTTTACATGCAGTAAATCTACTAACATGGGACAGCCGGCTTTACTTCCCCTCCGAAGGAAGGCGCACGAAGGATTTTTTCGCCCTTAAAAATCCACGGCTTCGATCGGGTTCGAACCCGCAAACTTGGATATAACAGAGCGATACGCTAACCGTTATACCATCCTTTCCGCCGCCGTCGCCCTTTCACCCCACCCCCCCACATCACCCCGTCCTCCGTGCTCTTCAGACAAACGAGACGGTTTTATTGCCAACGAGAGGCGGGGGAGGGGCCGGACAGCGGGCGGTAGCGAAGCGTGTCCACCCTCCCAGACGCATTGCACGCAGCGACGCTGTTCTAGGCCTCCGCCGCCGTCGCCGTCGCGATCAAGTGACGTTTACGGCCTCTTCTCGAACGAACGGGGTTGGGACGCAGTGGGCGGATGGGGAGGAGACAGAGGGGATAGTCTCCTCACTGTGCCGGGCCTCTGCGAGGTAGTAACCGCTGAGGGTGAAGGAATCGCCCGCGGTGTGGATTCCAGCTAGGGTTGACGGGGAACGTTAATCCATTTAGGATATTGGTTCCCAGAGCGGGGCGAAACGTTTTCGAGTACACGTCATAAAGCGATAGATTCTTGTCTTTGTAAATCATCAAATAAATTACAGAAGGCGGTTGATTTCATAAAAGAATGAAAAAGTCGCTCGGAAACGTTCTAAAGTTTGCAGAGATGAAGTCGCAGAGCTTAATTTCTGAAAGAAAAGGCATATGAGCAGGTACATAGTATATTTGTATTTTACGGCTAACGAGCGAATCTGGGTAGTTACCTAAACGGCTGGTTAATATTCACATTACCAAAATTTTGTACATAAGCCGTCAAACATATAAATACATTCATGTATTGTGATGTACCACACATCTTATGATGATTCCAATACAAACAATTGGTAACAAAGAGCAGCGTTTTTTAGGTCGCACGTGCAGGAAGGAGGCTCCTAGTCATAAAAGAGACCCTTCCGGGCAGACCATGACGAATTGTGTGCTGACCAATTGAATCGTTAGATTTTTTTAAAACCATTAGTCCAGAAAAAAGAGAGGCAAGACGTGTATTCCAGTAGTTCCTTTCGTTTAGTAAATGACATATTTATCAATCTGGATCTGTTTTATTAAATTACCACCTTCAAAAAATTCAGTAGCCAATGGCACCTTGCATGC
Source organism: Teleogryllus occipitalis (assembly GCA_011170035.1). Lineage (NCBI taxonomy): Eukaryota > Metazoa > Arthropoda > Insecta > Orthoptera > Gryllidae > Teleogryllus > Teleogryllus occipitalis. The sequence continues at coordinate 10,344 of BLKR01013395.1, read as the reverse complement.
GCCAATTTTAGTCATTAAGGATAACCATAAATAACCTGTGTCCTCCAGATCGCATAGTTACTACGCAATGGGGAGGAAGCGCGAAGCAGTGAGAATTACATCGTTAGTTGTGATTCGAAAATTTGGGGAACGAAGTCATAGACCCGGTGGTAAACATCCCAAGTCGAATTTCGACAAGGGGGCAAACCATCAAAATAAGTAGACATATATTACCAATTGCAATCGATCTGGAGGGAAGGTGTCGTCCTAACACTTACGACTTTCACCCATATACTTTGGAAATGAGAAAGTAAAAAACAAACGACAGATTAAAATGAGAATAGGAACACAAATTTTTCATGGGCACGCATGGCGCTTGGTTTGCAGTAATCGATTTTCCAAAGGGTCACTTAATATTTTGAGAGTAAAAGTTTTGAACATCTCAACTTCTAGAAAAATGAAATGTAATTTCCAAGCATCCAAATACTGCTGCGTGGTTTCTGTTGCTAACGATTTACGATTTTTAAACGTAGAAATACAAAACTGCGGCTGCTTTTTGTCAAGAATTTTGAAGAGAATGATACGATACTTCTCTAGTCTTAGTGAAATATTTCCTATTGAATGGTATAATGTTTGCGCATGTATTTTGAAGGCCACTTGAATTTTGGCGTGGCAAGAATCGTGGTGATAATTTGAAAGCCTTCTAAATTTAACAAATATGGCACTGTCATATGGCGCTCTCCGTTAGAAATTGTCCTACACTACATTTCTTACACCTCATTTAGAGGGAGTGTGCACTACCTGAATTTGTCGAATTCGCGTACATCAAAATTCTGAATTTCTATTGCTTCAAAGACGTCGCTTTTACACTATCTTATTTGCAAATATAAAAACTGAAACGATGAATAAAATACTGACAATAACGAAATATATGTAACATCATCGATCATATATCACGCAAATCGCAGCTTGTTGGCAAGCAAGAGAACAAGTTTTTTACTTTCACATTTCCTTCATTGCTAAAAATTATGCTTTTCTAATATTCACTAACTTAGAGGCTCGCGGCTTGGACAGGCGCAGGGGTAGGGATAGGTGTAGGGGTAGGGATTTTATTGCTTAAAAAACATGGCAGATTATACACGTCCCCCATACTTCAAATACAAATTGTTTGTTTTTTACTACAAATTTATCAAAATAAATGAAATCAATCTTAGTCGAAAGATAATATTTATTACAGGCAAGACATGCTACATCTGTGTGGTTGTTCTGCCTCCTGGATCTTTTGATGTCTCACCCTTGATCACCGTAATACGTTAGACAACAGTACCCTTGCGTGGGTAATCGTTATTCGCCTACCGCTGCTTCCATCGAAAGAGGGTGAGGTCTACGGCAGTGAGGAGTGGTTGACGATGATCTTTAAAAACGTACCGGGGTACGAGGGGGAATATCCAACCATAACCATTTCACATAGGAATCAAATAGAGAAATTTAGGTTACATTTCCCTTTGATAAATTGTCTTTGGGCAATTACACAGAATCATTCAAAGATTAGATTACCCTCAAAAGCATTGTACAGTACTGGAAACATAAATTGATCGCGGCCGTCTGCGGCTAAGTTCAGCTTTTGCACGGCTTGGCCAGCCCTTGTCATGACGAAACGTCGAAGGCGGAGCCTCGCAAACCATCGTAGCCAATCTCAACGCAGGGGGGAGGGCCCTAACAAAATTACGACGTACAAAATGGCGGGCGCCGCTAGTTCAGATGTGGAAGTATTTTCAAATAAAAAATACATGGAAGAAACACTTGTATGAACACGAAAGTAAATTCATTGAAATATATATGAACACATAGCACATAACCACTGTTAACACAATTCTTTTTGAAGAAATTACATTGATATCAGATAAAATAACACTAATTTTAAATCAATTACGTTCTTATACACATCTAAATTCCAATATTCTTGTCCAAACACAATTTACGAACTTTATCAAATGACCAGTTTACCACAGAATTTTGCGATAAGAAAAACGATTATAATTGCAAATTTTCAATTGTTCATATGTATATTACATTTGCAAAAATGCAAAATACTGTCTTTCTCGAATCGTTAGGACAGCTAGGGAACCATTTCAATTAAAGAAACTAAAATTCAAAGACCAACTGTATATTTATCACTAAAGTAACAATTAAACTAGATATTAAGCAATTAATTTGCATCTCATGTCAAATTTGTTATTTTGCTATCATCAAATCAGAGACAACTTGGGGACACTCCCCGGCAAGAATAGCGCACATTACGGAATTGTTTATAAAATTGTTAATTGTTGCAAAATTTTTAATTCGCAGTTTTTGCTTCTGGGACATCAGAAAACCCTTCCCACTTTAGAATTACAAAATTTTGAAATTGTTTATATATATTTAAATTTTTCAAACAAAACGTATTGCTTTTTTAAAATTGCCTTTAAAATTTCGCAATCCAATTAGCGCGCTATCTCTTTCGTTTTCGAGATACGTAATTGTTTATAAGAAATTAGCATGTCCTGACAACTATTATTTTGGCAGTTCCCACGCTAAGCTTTTCTATAAGCCGTTTTGCAACGGCTCGCTTAGTTTCTCCGGGAAATACATTTGAAGTCCCTAACGGGGGTGGAGGGAACAAGCGGCCACAACGCTTGCATTAATTGCCAGGAAAATTGTTGCTGGTTAGATATTCCTGATTTTCAGCTCCCTAATTTTTCATTTTATTCTAAATACTTTAAGTTTCATTTGTTTAACAATTACAGCATAAATTTTAAAATACTACTCGAGTCGGCTACCGAACAATCTTCAACTTGGGAGCAAGAAAGAGTCATCAATTGGCTTCCAGAAATACCTCCCGGTGAAAATTGCGTCCTTCCTCCACACGTTTCAAGGCGAAATAGGCTGAGCTTGTAAGCGTAAATCGTAACACTCGCTTTCGCTCGAGAAAGCCTTTATCCACCTTCTTAGGAAGCCAATTCTTTACATATAAAATTGTGGAAAAATTTTCAAATTAAATATATAAGAAAACAATAATTTTGCATTAATTGTCTTCACGTATAAATATAGACATTAAAGCTTCCGGCTCCTCAGTATTCTCACATTCCAAATACGAAATACATTGTTATAATATCCACAATTTCATTCTAACCAGTTAGTCTGCTGCCTTTAGAAGCATATAGCATCAGCATGGAATAAGCGAAAAAGTAATAATACTATTATAATATAGTATTGACATATGTTTATTTATGGACATTTGTACTTGAAGGAATGTGAACTCACGTATGCAGTTAAGTAAATTTCAATGAAGTTTGCAAATAAACATGTTTTTAAAATTCAATTATTCCAAGTTCAGAACAATTGCTAGAAGCATTCTTTTCCATTCGACACTAACACGAAAATGCTTTTTGACATTACCCTCTGAATGTAAGTGGATTGTTTGAGGTCATCGCTTATCGCGTCAAAATCATGGAAGTTTACACGTCTTCGAAATACGTATACGACGAGGTCATCTTCATGAAACACAGAAAATCTCATATGAAAGAATCAGTCATTTCAACAATATAGCTACTACGACAAAAATAATAATATCCTCAATTTCGTTTACTTAATGTGTTTTTTCAAGCGTGCTCCGTGTCTCTGAGTAGCAAACATTAACATAATCGTTCAAATTAAAAGTAACGATTTAGGATGAAAATTTAGGATGAAGTTCACATCTCCTCGTAATTGTTTGTAGAGAGCCATATCAGGTTAGTATTATTGTCAATAAAATTGTAGTTTTATTTAATTTGAAATAACTGCTTGGATATTTTGCGGTTTAATTAAGAAAATATAGCTACCCGAATTTGACGCTATGAAAAGTAAACATTTCGAGGTTTCCACTGCGAGACGTATTTCGTCATCCTTATTCATTTGCTTAGTATACTGCAATCGCTTTCATTTATCATCAATCATGTTACATAGGGTTTCTCATGTTTATTTGATACCAGGTGTCCCACCATATATGGACCACCCCCATAACTTCTAAACGGTTCAGGGTATCGAGTTGTAGTTTTCGCTGAACAATGCAGAATCATGGGACAGGTAACATGCTGGTAGAGGAATTTTCTATAATAGTTTTAGTTTTCGAAAATTTAATCATCTTTGATTTTTGAAATTGAACTATATATTTTTTCATCAGTAATGGATAGATCATGAACATTGGAATTAAATAATGTATCATATGTTAGTATTTTAAGAGTAATTTGAGTATAAAATTAGATTTTTTGGCATTAGATTTTCAAGTAAACGTGCAGCCTTTACAACAGTCGCCGTTTTGGGAAGATGGCCTTCGCGACGTTGATACTGTTTTGTGAAGAGAGAAGTGTGAGAGGGATGGCCGTGAAGGATGAAGGTGTAATTGCAGCAATTCATGATCTTGACATGAAAAACTTATGAACAAACATCAATTTTAAGATCTGAATGAGAATTTTTTCACACTTGTTCATCTGAGTTGAACTTTTCTTCCTCTGAAATTCTAAATCAACGATAATCGAAAAGAACGAAATAAAAAAATATTGTAGCGAAAACGATAATAATATTAATAATAATAATAATAATAATAATAAAGGCCATATCTAAATTAACAAAAATCGGTGCAGAAACAAGCTATCATTTTCATATATGGGAAGTGAATGACTTCTTAAAGATTTTCATTGTAATATCTTGATTAATTCATCAAATAATAGATAGGTAGACATTATCTCTTATTATTCACGGTAACTAAACTTCCTATTTAAACACGTACTACCAGAACAAAGTTATAAAAGACTTGAAATACTCTTGACAGTTCTATCAGTGTAAATTTACCAAAATTTAACAAAAATGCATATCTGCATTCGCTACTGCTCATACTGATTAGAGAGTTTCTCATTTCATAGCGCCAAGTGCTGCCTCAAACTTGAAAATGCAGAAGACGGAAGTGTACCGTTTTCTTTTCCATTCAAGAACAGCAGTCGTATGGTTGCAAAGTGGACGAGCGATCATTTTAATTAAAAATGACATCTACCAACGAAGAGACGGTGGTTGGCTCCTTGTTCAGTTTGAAAATGATATTTATTATTATTAACATCTTCTTTACGCTACCAATTTTTTTTATATCGTTCTTTGGAACGATCAATGTTTTGAAATTTTAGTAGAAGGCAAGTTAAATCCAAATAAATAAATGGAACAAATCTCCCATTCTGATTGTTAAAATTGGTATTTCTTAGTGTGATGTCTGTGCCATCACCAAGAATTGCTGTAGTTATGCCTCTTATCCCCCACTGCCACCCCTCTCAGTCAAGACGCAACAGTCTAGACGCCTGATGGCCCCCTTTCCCAAAAGCGAGAGTTGCAAGAGCTGCTACACGATCACCCAGTTAATTCAAAATCACATGTCAGAAAGCCTAATTTTATACTCAAGTTACTATCAAAATATTAGGATATGATACATCATTTTAATCCTCTTTTCATGGTCTATCCATTGCTGGAGATACAAAATATATAGTTCCATTTGAAAAATCGAAGATGATTAAATTTCTTGAAAATTAAAAATATTATAAACAATTTACCCACGGCTTGTTACTTGCCCCATGATTCCGCATTGTTCAGCAAAACCTGCACTTCGTTATCCTGAACCGTTTAGAAGTTGTGGGGGTGGTCCATATTTGGTGGGACCCCCTGTTTATGTAATAACATTACAACTGCATTCTGGCGGGCAGGAATTCAGGCTCTGTAATCGGTGTTTTTTTTGCGTGTAACCTACTCTGTGGTGTGTGAAAGTATATATATATATATATATATATATATATATATATATATATATATATATATATATATATATATATTTGTGACATACCGATATGTCACATGAATATAAACTAACATTTATTTGAAGACAATATGGTGGAATATGCATTAAGAAGTTTAGACGATCGAAAGGTCAGCTACATCAAAATATAACGAACGCATGGATTGGCTTGGTGAGAGAAGGACGGTCAAATGTTATGAAAAAAAAGAAGGTAGTTTAATACGAAGCTTCGAGGGGTGAAGCATGCAGGAAGATTTCATTCTGACCGGCATCGCGTGTCTGAACGGATCGCAGGTCGTGAGAGGGAGCGAGTGGAGTGCAGATAGTCAGAGTCGGGTTTTCAGATCGTGAAAGTTTAAGGACAGTAAATAATATTGCAGATATTGCATGTGGAAGTAATATTGATGCATAAATTGGAACTTTGTCGGGAGTGGTGATTGAGTTATAGGTTTCGGGACTATGTCATAGGACGTAATCAGGACTGATAATTTTGATAGTTTGACACCATCTTGGATAGGAGCAGAAGAGGATTTCTTGGAACTTTGGATTACGGCAAGCTCGCAAGATATTTCGACTGAGAAGTCTTCGAGGGACATCAACGAAGAATAGATAAGTTAACCGCGGTATAAAACTCTAAATTCAAAGATATCTTAATAAAAGGCCTAACATCAAAATCATTATTAAATTCACTATATTGTTTGCAAAAAGGTAACAATAAACTTTGTTAAATTTTGTTCTTTAGAAAAGAAAGTGATCTTTCATTTAGTCAATCCAAACAGTAATGAACAAGGAATTAGAATCATTCTATTTCAGATTCCCAGCAGCGCTGTATAGTCTGCGGATCCTATAATCCCTTATAAAGGTAATAAGGATTATAATATATCGTGACCCATTGACCCAGCAAGCCGGACGCTAAGATCTTTGCAAGATGTTAAAGTAGAGAGAAAATTTGTATATCTCAATATACTTTCTCGTAAACATTGGGAGTAACAAAAGTAATATTTAGAGAGGTATGTATGTATATAATGTTGCAGTAAATCGATGTGGAGATTTTAATGGAAATACAACTTTTGGGGTCTTAAGTTACCAAGAGAGTGTTGTTGTTATTTCAAAACGTCCGTCTCTTCGTCCATGTGTCCGCTCTTCTGTCTGTTTCTCTGTGAGCACTAGTGTGTAAACTATTTGTAGAATTTTTGTCAAAAATAATTTTCCATTAACGATCTGGCCCGAATCGAGGCCCTGCGATTTTGAAAATAATTCTTTAAATTTTGGGGTTAATTTAGTTGAAGCCCCTGGGGAGCATTTTCAAACTTTTCTTCAAAACGGCTCCAAAGTTTTCCGACCTACTTATGTAACCACAGTCGAACATCCGCCAACGTCGGAAATCGAACTCTAGGGCCTCCCGGTCAGTGACGTTACAGGGAAAACTGTAACGATGCCACTGAGCTACCGCAACCTTTGCACGTGTACTTAATAACATAGTAAGTCTTATTTCCATTACAAAGTTTTAATTTTTCAATATTACAAATATTCAATTGTTTCATATTATTCGTGCGCATAGTAAATTTACCTTAAAGCTTCCTGCTTGAATCGTGTGTAACAAATCGGACAAATTGTATATTTGAAAAAAATATTACAATACATATAATCAATTATTGCAATTAATACAATGAAGATCTATTGTGTGACAAAATGTTATTCCTCTAAAACTGAAAAACGTACCGAAACTAATGTTTGCTATTCTGGCAGTTTTCTGTGTACTATTCGTTACTTCTGTGAATGTTGTCTGAAGAATACACTTCGTTAGACGAAAGATAATTATACATATTTCTTTCTTAATGCAATCTGCTCTTTAATATTAGTCTTTCAAATCATCTCGTGTGCACGTTTCTTAAAATATGAGTGTTTTTCGCAAAAGTTTGAGTTATAAGGTGACAATATATATGTTTTCGAACACCACCAATACACATGCTGGAGATTTATTTCCAAGTGCAATCGTTTTAAATACTAAATTTTAAAATACGTTTTATTTAGAATTTTGTCTGAAAAAAAAAACAGTAGCTTTTGCGATTTTTCGGAAGAATTTTCTGGCATCAAGAACATTGTAAAATTCAAAACACTACATATGCGACATGCCCACGGACAAAATCGTAGCGTATTTGGTTTGGTGGATTCTTCTTGTGATGAAGATCTCAAGTTCAAATCCTAGCCTGCACTACTTATTTTTTATTCTGTACATTAGAGTATGTATCTGACAAATGACTTTGAAATCACTTGTAGACGTGGAATTTTATATATCGTTTTGCTTTTCAATAATTATATATTTTTTTGTCTCTCAGCCGTGTATCTGTCGTTTCCTTAAGGTTTATTAGAAGAATGAAGTGTTAGTGTAAAAGTTGTAATATATTACGCAACCGTTATCAATAAAACTAGAAAATAAAACCGGCTTTTCTATTGTTTGTATTGGTAGTCCAATGAACAGAAAGTGAATAATTATGTCAATGGTAGATTTTTTTCAATCAAATATTTTTGAGAATCCAGTGATTACCAGTTCCAGTGCACTGAAACTCTTTATTTTCCGACAGAGAACTGTAACGGCCCTCCACGCCGGCAATGTGCCTTTTGCTATCCTTGCTCGAAAGCGATAACCGAGCAAGTGGCAACAGCTCAAGATTTGGCAACAGGGCATTGGTCACAGGAGGCCTGTGGCCGCTGCTTGGCCCTTTAACACGAGGATGTTTTCTTCATTGTAGGGAAGAAAGTGAGAGGGTGATGTGCTCTTATTGCACTCGTCGGTCATAAATCATGTGCGACCGCCCCAAGTGTCTGCGTGAATTTTGAAATTTGCTAACACGTTAGGAACGTATGTTAGCACGGTGTTTAAAAATTCTGTTCCTCAATGCTTCTGTGCGATATTGGTTATATTTTGATCTGTACGAGAATTCGTAAACGTGTTTTAAATTAAATGTTTCACAAAACAATATGAATATCGTTATCCATTTTTAACATGAATAAAGTAATATATTTACCCAACAGAAACTTGAATTATGAGGGCAGAATATTCACAAAAGAATTGGGATCCCTTAGACCAGACTTGTGCATCAATCCATGTCCAGTAATGAAAATAGGTCGGACATTTAAGCGGTAAATATTCTTATATTTGGTGCCCTCTCTGGTTACTAATCTGGTCACTCTAGAGGTGCCACAAGATCATAGCTACCTTAAAAACACTAAGAAAGCAAATTCATTCACTTCTTAAGTTCCCTTACATTCACTGATCACATATGACCCTGTAGGTCATATGTGGTCAGATATGGGATAGAAAATAGAGTAGTAAAATAGAAGTTTGTAAAAACAAAAGAATAGAGCAATTTTTGTGCCTATGTTATTTTAGTGGGGAAATGTAGCACTATTTGTACGAAAAGTTGAGAAAAAAAATTGGAGAACTTTTTGAGAATTTTTTTTGTATATTCTTAATTGCAAATATTGCACGTCATATTGTAAGGAAACTATTGAAATTTTCAAAACAATGTACAGGACCTTAATGAAATAAGTAATTATGAACAACAAATTTCATTAGAAGGAAAAATCTTGGAATTTGTAGTTGTGGGAAGACACCAGAAACATTTAAACTTTTGCAATTGTCAAAAATTCAAAGTTAACCGTGAAAATAGAACGTATGCCAGCTTTATAAGTGTATTTTCATCTATTCTTCCAATAAATTTAAAGAAAAAATTTAGAGCAACACTTTTGAGAAAATTTTGAAAATGTCCGAAGGGCTTGATCTAAAGTACCCCCAAGTTTTAAAGAATGAATTTCAAAATTTCAAATTTTTAACTAGAGGTAGATGGACAGGTGTTTCTTCTATTTGGAAAAAAATCCTACTCTTGGTTTAAGCGCTAGTAATGTTCACAGACGGCGGGCGTTTCGCTTTCAATTGGTTTTTCGGCACCAAGGACCCGCAAAACAGGGATTCTGGCTACACAACATATTAGAGAATTTCTTCTCTTAATTTAGCAACCGGATTTATTCACTTTTTCGTTATCAGGGCCCGGCAATAAGTTTTTTTCTGCCGACAATCCGACGTTCTTTCGCGCAGCATTACATAACTTTCTCTATACTAGGTATATTACTCCGCAAATTCGTATGTATACGTGAAAGTAAAAATGATATTTCATTAAAATCCGTCCCCTATTTATAATATACTCATAAAACAGTGTTCAACATACTCTTAATAGTTCGCTTTTCCACAATAACCCCACACTGCAGTTAAGTTGATCATTTTTTCGTCAACTACATTTCTGCATCCCATAAAATTTGCTAAAACTTGAAAATTAATAATTCGTATTACCGTTTCTTACATTAACTTAATATTATTATGTAATAAAAGTCTGGATAGCCTAAGATAAACAAATACAAAAAAATAAAAAGTATGTTGACCAAACTGTTCTAATTATTTTAGTATTATTATTATTATTTGGTGAAATGTTAAGTATTTAGCCATTTTTGTTTTT
>BLKR01013394.1:0-11632 GCA_011170035.1 Teleogryllus occipitalis | reverse complement strand
GTGGTGTCGCATAACCTATTCAACATCATCAATGACACACCAGTACCTCACGATGTAAATGACTATCTTTGCGCAGACGACCTGGCATATACTGTGACCAACCACACGACCATACTGGCAGTATGGAAATTAGTAGCCGCTGGCCTGCTCACAGACTGGGTCAGAGAAAACCAAATTACAATCAATGGATCTAAATGTCAAGCGATCATTTTTCAGTGGAAAAGAGCAGTTCCAACAATAGCCCCCCTTTAAATCAACTACGTGGACATCCCATGGAAACGTGAAGTAACGTACCTTGGACTGACTTTCGACCGTAAACTACTGTGGACCCGACACACCAAGGACAATACTCAAAAAACACATTGAACAATTAACGTCTGACTGCCCATCATTACAAACAAGAACGTGAAACACAAGACCAAACTCTGCATATACCAAACGTATATTAAGCCAATAGCTACATACGGCACTGAAACTTGGGCCTCGGCTTTACAATCAAACTAAATCTTGCTGATCAGCCTGGAAAATAGAAAAATCAGATTGATTTACAGATCCGTACCTCACGACTCCTACTTCGACATTAAACCTCTTGCGACAGAAACTTTCGAAACTGGACAGACACGACTGCTATATGCAATGAACAATCCTTCCTTTCCTACTTTTGTCGAACCTCATCACCATATCATCCCACATGAAAGGAAGCGCCACCCGCATTTTCATCCTAACCCCACCTCCTCCCACCATGTAACTACGTAGCCCATACAACTAAGTACTCGGACAACCAGTACTTACGTACATGGCTTTATAATGCTACTTAAATTACTGACCACTCTGCTAAACGTCTTAGGTACCCTTAAATCCAGAAATTTATCCTTTTTCCAACAATCACCACACACCACATACAGTATTACCAATATCTTAATAAAGCAATCAATCGCGACGCAATACATTCAAATAAAATAACACATCTAAAACCTCTTTAACCCTTTAAGCGCTACGTTGTTGTGGCATCAGCGCCTCCCCGGGCCCTGAGTCACCCGGCCCGCTGGGGTCGCCTGTGGCCTGCATTCTTTTCGGGCGCGCGCCCTTTGTAGGGGGCGCGGCGCGGGGAGAAAACTGCTGATATTTTCCATCCTTCTTTTTGATCTGGGATTTGGACCGACACTGGCGAAGTTAGAAATATTTTTTAAACATTTATTGATAATTTTTTTTAAATTTGTTTTTTTAAAGAAATGTAAGGCAGTAAGTGATTTAATATGTGTACACACGACGTTTTGCCATGATCCAATATCCGCAAATCAAAACGCCGAAATACAAAGCCGAAAATCGAGATAATATATAATATATAATAAGCCGTAATGCAGAATTCAGTGTCAAAAATCGTTTCCAGAAGAGAAGCCAGAGTTCAAATATATAGGTGAAATAAGAAAATAACAGAAATCCAGAGAAAGCAACCAAAATCAAAGCGCAAGTCGAATGTAATAATACTTCAGAAAAACGCGAACGCACAGCAAGAAATCTCAACACAAAGTGAGGCACAAAAACCAGGATGGGTAGATTTTGGACAAAGATTTTTATTGCCCCAGCACCCTCCTTGGTGGAGGGTGCTGGAGCCATATAATTTCGCATGTTTTGACTTGCGCGCGGTCCAAGTACCGAGCGACTCCCTTTGTCAGTCAACGCCGGCCGGCCGGCCGCCGGCCTCCGCCACGCACGAAGGGCAGATGAATTCGGCTTAAACACTCCTTATGCTCCCTCTATTGGTCAGAAAAAAATACTACAGCTACTCAGTACTTTTAGGAAGCAGTAGATGTCGTGCCAAGCCAATAGCTTGTACTGCCCCCTAGGAATAAAATCAAAAAGCAGACGAAACATCGTGCGCCGGATATTTCCGGCATTAGCACTCATGGCACGACCAACCCGCGCCGGATATATCCGGCATTAGCACCCGTGGCACAAAAGTCTTGCGCCGGATATATCCGGCATTAGCACTGAAAGGGTTAAGGAAATAACCCATTGGACATGTCCCCAGGCCCAAAATACACCCACATTACAATAACCTGTGATCTCCTACACCAATAAAGAAACCTATCTCCCCCCACAATGCACTCTCTCTAACAAAATAACCGGCGTATATTCTAGACCTAAAACATTAGTCTTCTCATGTCTAAAGCATCACCCATCCAGTCATGCTTCCCACATGCCATTCTCTCCCTATCACCAGTTCATCTGAGGGATGGAGTGATAGTAAAGATTGTTTTCTCCACCATGTTTACATCACATATATGTTGAGGAGTACAGTTTTTGTACATGGAGCACTACGAAACACACGTATGCAGAAGAACCCGATCAACGGGCGAAGTACAAGCGACCACTTGCTCGAGTAAGGAAACTGAAACAATGCAATAAGAATTGAAACATAAACTTTGTATTTCTGCACACGCAATGCCTAAAATCGTTCATACCTCGTTTTTTCTTTTTATGTTGCAGGATTGGTCATAGATGCCCGAAACGGTAGGAATAGACGCGCCGTGGTGGCGTAAAAGTACATTGCTTTTACCGGGAGCGGTAGCTCAGTGCAACTGATGTCACTGCAGCGCCTCTGACCGGGAGATCCTAGGTTCGAGTCCTGACGGCGGCAGGATTTTCGACACTAGCTTTTCAGCTAGGTCGAATTCAGTCGCTGTCTGGAGGAGAATTCTAGGGGCCGGATGCTCTGTTAGGTAGTTTTCCGTGGTTTCTCCGATCAACACCAGGCGAATGCCGGAGCAGTACCTTACCAAACGGGCCACGGACCGCGCGCGATCTGTCCTTCCTCGTCCCCTTACACACACACACACACACACTTACACTAACATGCGCTACACTACCACATATTCCGGGAGACAGGTCGGGAGCTTAGAGCTTCTCCCGACTGGGGGCGGTGCCCCGCTGGTGGGAGAGTATTGGTTAGGGGGAAACCCCACTAGCCGACGGTAGGTCGGCGCCGGATCTCACCATCCAACGGGGGAAGATCACCGCCATCTCCCGAGAAAGAAAACATGCACTACACTAACGGGACTAATGACCACAGTAGTTGACGCGCCCGGAAACACGAAAAAATCAAAATCAATCAATACATTGCTTTTTTTTCGTGCGTTCAAAAAACTGCATATATGGATCGGAATAGCTGGCAGTTGGAGCTATTTCGAGAATGCCTACCCGGAAGGTGGCTCCACATATTCGTTATTCGGCGAACACTGAGGAACCGCTCGCCTAATCCCGAGTAGTGTGGATGGGTTGCTTGCTATTGGCCGAGTGACGAACACTCGGTGTTCACCCTACCCACCGCGTCGGTCTTTTGGCCACATCAAAGGGAGCGAACATTCGCCGAACACGTCAGCTGCTCGGAATTGGGCGAGCACTAGCTCGCTGCTCGGCGAATGTCGAATGTGTGGAGCCGTCTTGAAAAGAGGCTTACATCGTGCCGCTGAGTGACTACACATCTTTGATAAAGGATTCTGGACTGCATCTCGCTTACGACGACCTGGCTTGAATACATCTTCTGGAGGACGAAAACTGGATTTGTTACTTTGGATTGTGATTTTGGAAATGGGCAAAATAATTAGTTGTTTGCATTGGAATTTACATTTTCCTACAATCAGTATACAACACAAATTTTTTGTCAAGGAAAATCACGGATGCATCTTTACTATAAATACATTTTATTCAGCTTGAAGCCGCAGTGAAAACATTTTTAATTTAACATATAACAAAATAGTTTGGTACATACCGTAAAAAGGGTTTAGAGTTAAAAACAAAGACTATTACCATATCATTCGATTAATTTATATCCGAAAGGAAGGTTTTGAACAAAATGCTAAAACATTTCATTAAAGGCAAAATTTAAACTACCATTTTAACATACAAATCATAACACGGTTTATACGACACATCAACATGCTTGAGTCTAAAACATCAATCGTCGGCACCAGGAAAAACTCCTCAATCAGAACATGGAATCTCAGATCAAACAGTTCTATTTACCTGTGTGGATGCGCATATCAATTTGTAATGTTTGATTTTGGGTGAAGCTCTTACCACATATCGATCAGTAAAACGTTTTCTCACCTGTGATTGCGCATGTGGTTTTCTAAGTATTGTTTTTGAATGAAGCTCTTTTGACACACAGAACACTGAAAAGGTTTTTCACTTGTGTGGGTACGCAAATGAATTTGTAAATATGCCTTCCGAGCGAAGCTCTTTTCACAAATAGAACACTGAAAAGGTTTTTCATTAGTGTGTGTACGCAAATGATCGTGTAAATTCCCCTTTCGTGTGAAGCTCTTTGCACAAATAGAACAATGAAAAGATTTTACGTCAGCGTGAATGTTCATATGACTTTGCAAACCTGCTCTTACACTAAACCTCATTTCACAGAATGAACACTGATAAGGTTTTTCACCAGTGTGGATTCGAATGTGTTTAATTAAAGTTTCATTCATACTGAAGCTCTTACCGCAGGTGGAACACTGAAAAGGTCTTTCACCAGTATGAGTGCGCATATGGCCCTTTAATGTTCCTTTTTCACGGAAGCTCTTTTCACACATGGTACACTGAAAAGGTTTTTCATCGGTGTGGATGAGCACGTGCCTTTTTAAGACCCATTTGTCAGTGAAGCACTTTTGGCAGGTGGAACACTGAAAAGATTTTTTACCAGTGTGGATGAGCATGTGTTTTTTTAAGGACGATTTCGCAGTGTAGCTCTTTGTGCATAGGGCACACTGAAAAGGTTTTCCAAAGTGGTTGCGCAAGTGCTTTAATAAGTATGGTTTCTTTATAAAGCTCTTCTCACAAATGGAACATTCAAAATATAGTTTTTCTGTGTGGGTTTGCATGTGACCACGTAATTTTTCTTTATCACTTAAGCTCTTCTTACAGATCGAACATTGAAAAGGATTTTCATTAGTGTCGGTGCGGGAATGGCTAAGTAATCCTCGATCTGTCAACAAATAACAAAGATATCAAAGAATGAAAACCTACACCAATGTTAGAAACAGTACTGGAATTGCACCAATTGATTTATTGGAGTATTTTACGCCTGAGTAGTCAATTTTCCATGGTCTCTGAGTTTGATCTTCAAATCTCTTCAAATTCCATACGAACTATTTAAATGTAGTTACTTCTCTAATCTGTGAATTTTTTGTTGAAATTCTTGAATAATCCGTGAAAAGACAATTTTGAAAGATTGACAGAAATCCAAATGTTTACTCGTAAACATCTTGTTTGAACCTATGATCAATGAACTACTAAAATTGTTGAAGCACTCTCAACTCGTGTAAAAGACGGACACTATGCACTTAATCGCTTCACAAAATCAGCAAAATAATGTTGAACCCTACTGAAACTACAAGAAAAGTCATATTAAGATTCCCATGATTTGCCAATGGGTCAGATGAATCTGTTCATTCAATGGAATAAGACATTACATTCAATGGTTTGTATCACTACGTTTACCAAATCAATAAAAAACTATTTCCACTCACCTGAGCAACATGCATCAATTTCTGGTTTTATTGTTGCAACAGAAGCACACTCACAGCTTGGCGCAAGAGGATCCTACAGCAAAGCGTTAGAAAATAGACATGGAAGTGAGATACTAAGCAAAAGTTGGAGGACTAACCTTGCACAACCCTAATAATTTTACACCAATAGTTATTGACTCGAAGGCGTTATTCACCAGTTGCAAAGAATAAGCTGCATAGCGTAACACTACTTATACTCATTGTGGACAAAGTAAATAAAAATTGTTTAAATTTTAGTAAGAGTTCAGTTTAGGGAAATTTACCAAATTTTCTATGATCCATCACAAATATTTAATATTTGTGTGTGGTTTTTAGGAGTTTTTCCTTCAGAGAAAACTATGTTGAATCGGATCTTTTCTGTTGTACGCATTTCAGTTCACTAGTTCAAAGATTCGGTTCCCTTGATTTTTAAAAATGGTTCTTTTTTTGGTGGAGAAAATGCACAGGATTAATAGTCAAAATCATCTCTCAGGAATGAGTTGGTTCTTTTGATTCGTTTGTGAAACAGCCGAATAGTTGGAATTTATTATTAAAAGAGCCAGAATGAATTTCTCAAACTCTGTGATGTATGTGAATGGACGTTTGTGGGTTTTCAGTAAGATGTAAAACCGGGAGGTGGCTCAGTGTGTTAACTGCAGCACCTCTGACCGGGAAGACCTAGGTTCGTCCCGACAGTGGCAAGATTTTCGACACTAGCTTTTCAGCTAGGTCGAATTCAGTCGCTGTCTGGAGGAGAATTCTAGAGTCCAGCTGTTATGGTCGGTAGTTTTCTTTGGTTTCTCCGATCAACACCAGACGAATGCCGGAGCAGTACTCGAACAAACGAGAAACGAATCGCGCGCGATCTTTCCTTCCTCTTCCTTGTCCTATCCTCGCCCCTCACACACACACTAACATGCACGACACTACTACACATGCTGGGAGACCGGTCGGGAGCTTAGAGCTCGTCCGGGCTGGGAAGGTGCCCCGCTTGTGGGAGATTCCTGGTTGAGGGAAACCCCGCTAGCTGACGGTAGGACGGCGCCGGATCTCACCACCCAACGGGGGAAGATCACCGCCACCTCACGATAAAAAAACATGCACTACATTTACGGGACTAATGACTTCAGTAGTTGACGTGCCCGGAATCACTAACAACCCACCCAGCCCAAGTGATTCTTCTAAGCCTCTCTTTATTAATCTGGTTATTTTACCATTACCTTGTCTCTTGATTTACGAATCAGTGATTTTTGTCAAAAATGACTTACTCAAGGGTGGGAATATATTTTCAGCCAACGCCGATGTCTATAACTATAACACTCGACGTAGTTATCACTTTCATCAGGTGACAGTAGCAACAGCTTACTAAAAAAATTCACATACAAACATCTACATTATTTTACAACACTTTGCCAGATGACATTAAACGATTAAATCGATACAAATGTTTAAGTTCTAAGTAAAATCTTTTCTGTTGCGTAATTGTCTCTATACAATTAGACTATACATAGCGTCAAATAGAGAATTAATATTAATTTTAACAATGATATTTACTTACCATTTCTATACAATTCTGATTGTAATTTCTATATAATCTGACTGTATAATTCTAAACAACCTGTATTAAGTATTGTACCTCAGCTTCTGGGCCAATGACCTCCATCATGATCAGGTTTCCCTGATTTCTTGAGCAAATGTTGAAATGGCCCCTTCTGGAGACAAATGTAACTTTGGTATCCGGGCCCGTCTTCTAGAGGTAAGTGGGAAAAACAGTTATTCAAATTATCGTTCTGCATGTCGTGTATAGTATATTCTTTCACGAAGGACATGATGAAAGATAAGAATCCAAATCTAGAGCTGATATGCCTTTGAAAACAAATTTTATTACATTTGAGCGAATATTTTGTAAACAATTCTTGATAAAAACGATCATTTCTTTATGTATTCAAAATTCAACTTCAACATGGTTTAGGGTAGGGATCCCAGAATCAAGAAAATTTTCACAGAATACACTTCTCTTCGTAGCACATCACACAATGTTTAACTGTTTTGTCATAAAATAAATAAATAAAACATCCCACAATATCGTACTAACGTGCCGCAGCAACAGAATCCATTTATTTACTATCCCAGTAATGAAAATGTTTGAATAAATCGTGAATGTCATAGTGGCTGATAAAATGCTGAACATACCGCTCCGGTATGCTTAGTCTTGATTTTTCACTTTTGGCCTCTGCAGTAATAACACTTATAACGTTACTAGGTATGACTAATAAAATTAATAGTTGTTAACGCCATTTGACAAAGTGACGTAATGTGATGTATGTGAATTTATTATAATGATCTGATGATACTAACAAGGGATAAATATAATTCCTTAGATGGGGCCCCGAGGTTCTGAAAGATGTGGGGCTCCTAAGTATTGACTGAAAAAAATTGTTACGTCATTTTGTCATAAGTTATTCTGAAAGGTTATTATAAAAATTAAAATATATGTTGATTCATTTTATGGTAAGCACACGAAATATAAAAACGTTATTAAAGGGGTGGGATTCAAATCCCATTAGGGATCAGATGATTATACTATATTGTGTTTTCAACGTCCCATTTGACAACAGGAATTCATTAAATGGATTGTTTGATAATTTTTTTGTCATCTGTTTGGTTCCTTAATCATGGGAACCTGAGACACGAGTCTCGCCTGCCTCTGCCCAAAGGCACAGGGCAAGGTGTTATGATTACAGCCATCTGTTTTGGCTGAAAATATTTTCCCAGAATGTAGGCTCGCAGAATTCGAAAGAATTCTGGACACACGGCCTAATGAAATTAACTGTTTTTATTTAAATGACATTCTATTTGAGGTTTGACTGAATTGAGAGATCCAAAACTTTTGTTATCCTTTCATCAGTAAATTGCTTAACGTTCACTTTAAACGGAGTATACACATTCGAAACGATTCTTCAGGGTGACCACACATTTTCTGGGTCTAATTTCCTTGACTTTTCCCGATTTCTAGAGCATTTTGTTTCACTAAAAAGTATTTCACACTACTTTTAAAAAATGAAAGATAGCCTGACACTTATTTTACCCGCAACATATTTTTAAAAGTTTCAACAAATAAAAAAGATGAAAATTTTTTGCTGGACTCTTTTTTAAGGGATAATATCTTATTACATTACTGTCTCAAAATTTTCCTTGATTTCTAATAACTCTTCTATAAGTTCTTAGATTTTTCACTGTATTTTCCAAAGAAACGAAATTCCCTGGTTTCCCAGAAAATGGCTCCCCAATAGCTGCTCTGAAATGGATTTCCCTTCGTTTTCTATTAATTTATTATTACAAAATGAAATAAAAACTGACGTGGTAAATATACTATTTATTTCGTGCAGATAATATTCATTATTTAAGCCAGATGATGTGCCCTAGAGCCATTATGAGGCAGCTCGCCCGCAGAATTAGGTGAAGTATGTAATGCTGATAAGCAATAGCAGATAATAAGTGTTAAACTTGCATCAAACTGCTGATAAATAGTTTCTAAGGGAGATAAGTTGATTTCAAACGTGTTCGAGTTCCACAGTATTAGTAAATTTAGTAAATTATTATTTGCACAATACTACCTAACCTATCTTTACAATACAACTATCTCAGGAGGAAACTTCAATGTTTGGAGAGTCATTGCATTGGACGTTCTTAAACAAAAAAGGTTATATGAACATATGTCCTATTCTGAAGTGTTTCAGTGATAGATATGAGAGCCCGTTATTTTCACCTGCATTTCGTCCACAAAATCTCTTTCTTGCTTTTCAATTGCCTGAAAAAACACAGCCATCGATGGCTGCAACACCTGCACAGAAAATGAAAATATGACAAATATAGCAAATAAAAAAGTAGTAAAAATAATAAATCAATTTTTTCGTTCCCTAGTAGTAGAAACAGAATATTACTTTAATGATGTTAAAGGAGAGTAAAACCTTGTCCTAAATGGCAATTTTCATTGAAAATGTTTGAGCTTTGAAAAAAATTCATTAGAAGTCGTTTAAAGCGCACTAACAAATGCAATAGTGTTTCCAATTTGCCGGATATGTGCATACTAACGACGTAAGAGGTACTTAAAAAATTTATTTTTATAATTTTGAAAAAAAATTCCAAAATGAACATTATGTCATATTAAACAGTATAATTAGCACTATGCGTTGGAAAAGTTTGAAAACAAATTCGGAGCCATTTTCAAGAAAATGGGAATTGAGTATTTCTGAAAATGCGAAAATTTTAATTAATTTTCACAGAAGACTCTTGAGTTGTCCAGAAAATTTATCTGAAATTATTTAAAGCGCATGTGCCCATAAATACAATAATATGAACTAATTGCCACTAATGGAAACGACATGAGAAGCAAGTAAAACATTACATTTTTGTAATTTTTGAAAAAATAAATGAATAGAGCAAAATGGCGTTTATAACATCTAATAGAGTACATTTAACACTATCGTTATCAAAAGTTTAAAGGAAAAATTGAAGTCGTTTTTGAGAAAATCTTGTATTTGTTTGTTTTTTTTTAATTGCAGAAACTGCTCCCAATATTGCTAGAAAACTACTAAAATTTCAAAAGAATGTACATGACCTTAACGAAAGAACTTATAATGGAAAACAAATTTAATTTGAAGGAAAAATCTCTATCTTCAATTTTGTAACTGTAGGAAGACACCGAAAAATTTCAAACTTTCGCAATTTTCGAAAATTCAAGAGTTAATCATGAAAATCAGATCTTTTCCACCTTTATAAGTGTATTTTACTCTATTCTTACAAGAAATTTAAATTTAAGCCGTTTTTGATAAAATTTTGAAAATGTCCTGGAGGATTCATGTAAAGTACCCCCAAATTTTGAAGAAAGTTTTTTCAAACTGCTGATCGATATTCCGCAGCCTTACATTACTTTCTCTATACTACGTGTATACGGAATATCAATATTGGAGAAAATCTGAACGGTTTAGCCGCTAACACTTTTCACAGACGGGTGGCCAGACGGAAGTTTTGCCGTCATTCGATTTTTCGGTATCAAGGACCCACAAAACATGGATTCTGTCTACACGAGTTAGAGAATGTTTTTTCTAAATAGGAACTGAATTTATCGAGTTTTTCGTTACCAGGGTTCTGTAATAAGGGGGTTTCTGTCGAAAGTTCGCTATTTTCACACAGCATTACATAACTATCTCTCTACTGCGTAAGCGGTAGCGAGAAAGTAAAACTAGGTGCAACAGGTAAAATTGCTTAAGCATGAAGAAGAATAATGTTACTTTCTATTCCTTACAACAGACAAATCGTCCAACTGTATTATTGTATTACTAAAGACCTTTATGTAAAGCACACCCAAAAATTAAACGTTTCAACTCACAACGCTAGAAGCGTGGCCAGATCGATTTTGAAGAAAATCCTGTGAACAGTTTTACAAACAAATATGCAGGCGTATCAATAAAAAACAACCCTATTTTGGTATCAGGGATCCCCTACACCAGTATTTCCATTATAATCTAGACATCGATATTTATGAAGTACATAACTCTCACTGTACTACATGCTAGAAAGGAAATAATGTGTACTTAGTGTGTCCTTTATTCATAATACGTAAATACATAAAGTCTACCTTGAATAACTGATTTTGCTTGATACTTTCATATTTGGAGAACTAAGACATTGAACAAGAAACATTCCTAACGCATTGAATTGGTTCTTTGTGCACACTGACTAGCAAGACACATTGAAATTTATAACAATTATTTTCAATGATTTGAATTGTTTTATAAGAACTTTTGCTGAATTGGGTGTTGAAGAAATCCACAGACCATACTTTCCCCTTTTTTATCGTTTTCAACTTCAAAACAATATATTTGATGCAAATTAACTGACTTCACTGAAACAGTACAACAAACCGAATGGAATCATTGGTTTGTTATGACTGATCAATGAAGCAACTAATATACCATATATTACACTAGGAACTGGGTCACTGAACGTCAAATCAAATTATTCATGCAGAATTTAATATTTCATAAAGCATTATATATGTTTGTTAGCCAGACTACCGGAATTTC
>BLKR01013393.1:0-11642 GCA_011170035.1 Teleogryllus occipitalis | reverse complement strand
ACAAATGTTTCAAAGATAATGTTTATCCTTCCAAAATAATTAAATATCTACACACATCCAAAGAGTCGCCAATCGCATTACTGATTTAAAAGTAGCAGATACTACAAAAAAGTCCAAAATACAAACCTCGATAAACAAATAACTTTGTCACTGTGAAAGAACAGTAAGTCACGTGTACAAATACTTGCAGCTATAAGCCTGTAAGGGGTCAATGTCACATAGGCAATGTTTTGCGATATAGTCCGCCACAATTGAAACAATACAATGTCAACAAAATAAATTTCTAACTCGATACCACAGAACGTACTACGATAGAATCAAGTATTTTCCAACATATCGTAGATTAGGACACGCTTACGGTCATTCAGCGAACATTAGCAAAGTAATTGGAAAGCCTTTATGAACAGAACAAAGTACTGGGATAATTTTCAATATTGAAGTCAGTTCATGGCCAGTTCGAGTATTTCATTTAAATTTGCCAGTCAGTCGGGCGGGCAGCGGCGCCGGCGCGACGGCTGCGGCCTGGATACCCCTCACCCGTGACGTCACGACGCCAACCGCTCGGCCGGCCGGCCGGCGGGCCGCGTGTGCCCGACAAATTACAATTAATTACTCGAATGTTTGAAGAGCAAAAAAATTAATTTTTGCGTAATTAATTAGCAATTAAATCGCTCTACAAGATGGCATATTTGGTTTTGTGGTAATTAAATATGGTAGATCCAGCGGAATCTTCCGCTAGCTCACCATTCATTACGCAAAAATGTGAAGAGCAAAAAAATTAATTTTTGCGTAATTAATTAGCAATTAAATCGCTCTACAAGATGGCGTATGTGGTTTTGTGGTAACCGTTTGTGGTAGTGCCAGCGGAAACCGGAAGTGCTAGTTTATAATTATTTACTCGGAAGTTTGAAGAGCAATTAAAATAATTTTTGCGTAATTAATTAGCAATTAAATCGCTCTACAAGATGGCATATTTGGTTTTGTGGTAATTAAATGTGGTAGATCCAGCGGAATCTTCCGCTAGCTCACCATTCATTACACAAAAATTTGAAGTGCAAGAAAAATAATTTTTGCGTAATTAATTAGCAATTAAATCGCTTTACAAGATGGCATATTTGGTTTTGTGGTAACTAATTGTGGTAGATCCAGCGGAATCTTCCGCTAGCTCACCATTCATTACGCAAAAATTTGAAGAGCGAAAAAATTATCTTTTGCGTAATTAATTAGCAATTAAATCGCTCTACAAGATGGCGTATGTGGTTTTGTGGTAACCGTTTGTGGTAGTGCCAGCGGAATCTTCCGCTAGCTCACCATTCATTACGCAAAAATTTGAAGAGCGAAAAAATTAATTTTTGCGTAATTAATTAGCAATTAAATGGCTCTACAAGATGGCGTATGTGGTTTTGTGGTAACTTATTGTGGTTGATCTAGCGGAATCTTCCGCTAGCTCACCATTCATTACGCAAAAGTTTGAAGAGCAAAAAAATTAATTTTTGCGTAATTAATTAGCAATTAAATAGTTCTAAATGGTGGTATATGTGGTTTTGTGGTAACCGATTTTGGTAGTGCCAGCGGAAGAGAGGTTTTCCTACGCTAAATTGGTCGCGTATTGCGGACTATCTCAAAAGATGATGACAGGCGCTAGGCGACAAACAACGGACACGGCGCCCGACCATAGAGTAAAGATGTACATAGAGGGCTCATGAGGCTTGTTTCCAGCTACCTCCTTTGAATAGTTTCCCGTCCGCCGATAGATAGCGCCAACGTCGCGAAGTGTGAAGGGAAGAACAGGACTGGCTGTTGGTGGGGGGTTTCTAGGAAATATCGCGCGGTGCAGAGGCACACGAAAAGTGGGCGTTGTATCCATGCCGACGAGAGGCTCTCGGGTGAGTCGGCCGACCTGCCCCCCTCCCTCCAGCCGCCGAGCTTCCCAGGCGACGGCGGGGTCTTCCGGACGAAGAAGACCAGCATTTGCGTCAGTCCAGTCCAGTCCAGTCAAATGGTAGAAAATAAGAGAAAGTTTTGGTGTAGTTTTGATATTTGGTTCCTATATTTTTGGGGTCGCTGAACACGAATATCAGGTTTGCCAAGAAAAGTTTTGTCTAGAAATACGTTTTTTAAGCAAAAAATACGTAAATACCACACCTTTTGTCAGTTTTTTCAAAATAACTCAAAAGCCATCCATTTTTCGTAATTAATGGTCCTATACAAAATGAAAGAAGATAAAATTACCTACATTTAATGTCCGTAAGAATTGTTTCTCCGATAAACGATTTAGCCGTGAGAACACCACGAAATTTGGTGATGTAAGCGAAACACATGAAAAGCGGGAATTATCCTATTTTATCTCAATATAACTTAAAAGCTATCAATTTTTCGTAAGTATTAACCGGACATGAAATGAAGGAGGTTAAAATTGCCTACAATGTGTATGTACAGTTTTCTTCTAGGATCAATGGTATTGCCGTTAGTGTGCAAAATATTCCTGAATGTTACTGTGAAAATGGAACTCAACCTCCTGCACTACATTTATATCCAATGAAGTTGTATGCAAATAAATACAGCGTCGTGTGAATCTGTTAACATTTTAATTGGAAAAAGGGAAGTAGGTAATTAATAAAGCGCAAGGGAAAATCAATATTTTGGAAGTCGAACGTGCCTTTAGCGATGCGTAGGTTCTGAAGGCCTTAGTTTTTATTGATATATATATATATATATATATATATATATATATATATATATATATATATATATATATATATATAATCATGTATGGCATTCGCGTTTTTTTACAGGATAACTTTTTAAGTTATTTTGAAAAATCTTAAATAAAGGTACTGTTATTGATGACAAACCTCAACACTCGTTATAGCATTCTAACTATTAACATAGAAGCAATTCAGTGTCCAAGTTCAGTACGTCATCAATGACGGGTTTTTGTCTCATACAAGAAACACGAGTCTATCTGTGACAATTACGTTGATTATGTGTCAAAATATCTATCACAAGCATATCTCCTTAGATGTTTTTATGGTTACTCTGAAGTGCTAAGCGAATTAAAATGTCTAAAAACATGTGCGTAGATAGTGTTAGACAACACAACGATTCATATGACGTGGAAAGAAAATTTTCTTGCTACCACGAATAATGAAAGTCGGTTAATAGCAATGTTGATTACAAAGATTTTATTAGCAGAAATAGCTTGCAAACAAGCGAAGGAAGACGCGGACACTCCGATAATGAACACAGTTTTGTGCTTAGATCCAACTAATGAGACTGATTGAAGTTGGTGAGGATGTAAGAGATCTGTTGGTAATATGGTTAGATCTCTGCCAGCATGCAAAATGGCTCCTTTTTAAAACAGAAGAACGACAAAGTTTCTTCACCCGATTGCTGCCATAAGTGAAACATTAACAGATAACTTTGTTTCTCCCAACCAATAAGTGATTACGAAATCTCGGTGTAGGCCAAGTACGGAATAATGAACTTTGCTTTACAGAAATTTGGACGGAAATTTGCGGAAACGGAAATTTGCTTTAATGAACATTGGTTATATCCTAATGAACTTAGCATTTTCCAAATTCCAAACTTTTACCTCGCAGACTTTTATTGCAGAGAGAGAGAATCGCATAAAGGTCCTACGTATGGGGGTTCTTGTATTTACGTTAGAAATAATATTGATTCTATCTCCTTGGCGGAATTAAATGTGTATTCCATTGAAAATGTTTTCGAAATTTCTGTTGTACATCTTACTTCACTAAGAGTGATAATACTTTGCATCTACAGACCTCCAACAAAGAGAACTGCAGATTATATTTTGTTCTTAGAAAACCTGGAGATAAAACTTAACAAAGTCAGCAATCGCTCTTTTGAATCCATTATTGTTTTCGGAGATTTTAACATTGACTAGTGAAAACCCGTCAAAATATGACGGTGAGATCTGAGATAAATGTAAAATACTGTGCTCAGACTAATGTTCACAATACATTGTATTGTTTGGATCTTCAGGGTATAACGAAGATACTCTGTGATGTGAGTTCCCAAGATTTTGAACACGTATGGCCCATGACCAGGTGGCAATGCAATATCGGCGCCAAATGACAGAAAAGAAAGAGGGCTATTATACTGACGGATATTATTTCTAAAGTTTTTTGATGTGTCATCATGTCCTATAAACAATTTTGATTTCTTCTGGCATATTACTCGAAGGCAAACTTATTTTCCCACTTAAGCAACACAGAGTAAACTCGTTTGCAGAATTTCTCTCACATGCGAAGTACAAAGCAGAACAAAACTGACATTTCATAAACAACGACCCATCAGAAAACAAAATGACCTCACTATCACGACACTTATTTATTTATTTGTTTATTTATTTATTTATTTAATTAGTCAAAAACAGTCAAAAACTGTATGTGACGTATGGGGGAGAAAATCATCACTTACGCTGACTTTCTCTTTCCCTGCGTCCAGTTAATGTAAGTTTGCATCTTTTGGGGCGCGTGGGCAAGGATTCGGAATTCGACATAACCTGTGAACAACTTCACTACTTTAGTACAACCGAGCAAAACACACTGTCCGAATGTTCTCTACAAAATACACCACAAAAGCAAATACATGCAAACTGTCAACGCCACAATGCAATAATTACACTGAAACAAAACCTTGATGAATTGTAAACAAATCTCAACAATCAAAACAAAACATCAAGCAGCGCCACCATGAAGCAGCGTGGACGTCTATCAACTCATATATATATATATATATATATATATATATATATATATATATATATATATATATATATATATATCAATTTTGAAACAGCCACTATTTGGAAGAAAACAATTGACTATTGATAAGCGTACTATTAAAGAAATATTTAATTAATTAATTTACACCGTAAATGTTGGTGAATCAACACAAACAATATCTGATAACACATCTAGGGATCACATTCTTTCATTTAAAGGAAAAAATACTACAATCGGTTCAGTAGAAGCTCTAAACGAAGCCATGGCAAAATACCTTATTTTTTAAATATATGGATTTTCTGGTCCAATCTTGCGAGAAAGAAAAGTTTCTCAATTTAATTAATTCCTTCAATTTAGACATTACAATTAATGTACCTACACGGATCACACAAAATTCGATGAAGGCAATTGATCAAATTATAATTAACAAAACTACTACTCGATATGAAGTTGAAACAAAAGATTTAGGATACAGTGACCACGATGCACAGATTCTTAACATTATAAAAAATGCGATCACTGACACAATAAATAATACACGTATGACTAGATTGTTTACAAAAAGTAAAATAAAATTATTCATTGATTACTTGATGCAGGAGTCATGGGAAGCGGTTTATAATACTGTTGATATAATATTGTCATCGACGCGGGCGGCCGAGGCCCGGCAGTAGCTCAATCGGTAGATGACGCTAATTCCTTTTGTATTTGTTTTTTTTTTTTGCCTAGGGCTGGTGGAAGGAAGTTGACAGGGGACTGTTCCACAGAATTACACGACATTTAGGTGATTGAATAACAATTTTCATTTAATTTTTTTTTTTTTGACTGGTGTCAGTGAAATTACATCTGGAAGGAATGAATTAAACACTAAAATCCTACCTAATGAGCTCGGGTTAAATTGAAAGGTAAAAACTACTGCTAAAAAAATAGAAAACTACTAATAAATTTACTTCTTAGAGCTAGTAACAAACATGCCAGGGCGCGGCAACGCTGGTAAAATCTTAAAAAAAAAAGAAAACGTCCTCGTTGCGCTCGAAGAGCAGGTAAAGGGAACTCATTAGCGTGAGTTTTTTTCTTGCCAACAAGGCGACTTATGTTGAGGAGCGATGCGTCGACTGCTGTGCCGGGGTCGGTGAACTCTGCCTAGTTGACGTGGTGGTGTGTCCTCAGGGAGCGCCGGGCATTAGCGGCGGAGGCGACGGCGGCTGGCGGCTGGCAGCAGGCGGCGGGCCCGTGTCGTCTGCTCTTCCTCGCGGCAATTTTGCGGTCCATCAATTGTCGACCGGAGTGTCGGATCACGGTGTGGCTCAGAGAGTTCTCCGAATTAGTTCATGATAAAAGGCGTGTATGCGCCTGTTATCATTTAGCGGGTCTACTAGTGCGGTGTCCGAAAGCGGCTTGCTTTGACACTGAATTTACTTCCCGCGAGATTGTTAATAACAAAAGGAAGAACTTTAAAAGATCGAAACTTCTCCCAAATCTACACACAACCTCCCCTTACGTGCATTGCTCGCACGAACATTCTAGTCCACTTTCTCAACCGAAATCCCTTTGCTGAGGCGCGCCCACTCCCAAGCTCGCGAACTTATAAAGTTCTCAGGAGCGCTGCTTGCGCGCGTCCTCTCTCCACCGGCCCTGGCTATCAAGTCCTCGTTCTACCAAGTGCCCTATGCCACGTTCACCCTTCCTTCAGGTACCCGTCATTCTATTGGCCCAGAGATATTACGTTCTTTTAAATTTCCTGCCAATCAGAAGCATGGATTTCCCAAAATTTTCCATGGCCAGGCGCACTCCTCCTCTCTCTCTCGCATTTATCGTACACATGTGCGCTCTGAACCTTTCATTGCGTCATGTAATGCTCGCTCTAATAAATAGTTTTTTCATTTACGGCTTAGGGCTTCCCCTCGCTGGACGGGCGTGGTGTTTATGGTTGTATAAACCTTCTGGAAAGGACCGGAAAGTCACTCACAGAAAAGGGTCGCGATTCCAAACAAGACGGAACATGCGCGGGCCGGGGTCGTAAATCCCATGGGGGGCACCGCGGCGATGGCGACGGAAGAGTCGAGCGGTCAACACACCACCCCACTTCTCTACGACTACGTATTATTAATGTTAAGTAATAATCGTGCCGCCACATTGTGCCTTCTCCTCCCGGTAGAGGGAAAGATCGTGGCTTTTATTACTTGTAATTTAGACAAGATTTTTCTCTCGTCATAAAAAAAATAGTGGTGGCACGAAGCAATAATGATAGTTAAAATAATAAATAAATCAAACCTTTTTAAACAAAATCTATTCTATCGTCTACCTTAAAAATTGTATTATGACTAACTAAAGAGGTTATAAACTAGACATTTGTCACAATAATTTCCTAACCATTCATCGTTCGCAAACGGTCCCAAGAGATCCCAGGGCATCGAATTGTCAGAGATAACAAAAGAAAACGCGGGTCACATTATTCTCTCATTGTACAGGAAGCCAGTGAATTTCCTATCATCCGGGTGGATGGCGATTTGCCAGTACGAGCTAGAGAAATCAAGCGCTGAAAAAATACTCGTCTGATTAAACTTCCATAAGATTTCATCTAAATTTTGTGGCGCTTCATTTTCAGGTACTGTTACCTCATTGATTCTTCGGGCGTCTAGACAAATCCTAACCCCCCATCTTTCTTGTTTACAACCACTATTGGGTTTAAATATGCCGTAACGCTTCTCTCGATAATCCCATCGTTAATCATTTCCCTGATAGCTTCATCAACTTTCCCCCTAAGTGATTGCGGAATAGGATAGTTATGTTTTTTGAAGGGGGTATCATCAGTGACCTGAATTCTAAAGCAAAAGTCCTTTATAGGATGAAAAGGGCGGGCAAAGACATCTAAAAATTTCATGAGTACTTGCTGCAGCTGGGAGCGTTCATGGTCATTTAACAAATCATTACGCTGCAAACACTGACAGATGACCTCACTCACGTCATCCACCGAATCCCAAGACGCATACAGAATACTTGGTTCTAATTTGTCCCCACTGTCATCTTCAATAACAATTTCCTTACCCCCACCAAAACTCATGATATCCCGCGAAAAATCAATTATCCCCTCGTTTTCTTTCAAAAAATCAACCCCCAAAATAATATCGTGATTTAGATCCTCCATAATCAAACAAGGTACGTCAAATAAACTCTCACCTACCTGAAAAGAAATTAGAGCCTGTTTCGAAATGGGTTTACTCTTCTTATTTCCAATACCGACAACGTAACATTTAACCGTCGGTAGGGTGGGTACCGGAATACGTTCACTAATAAGACGCGAATACAGTTTCTGGGAGATAGCGCTGATTTCACTCCCTGTATCAACTAAGGCACGTACTGGGATGTTAGTAATTTCTAATTCTAAAATAGGGCATTTCTGGGCACGTTTTTTAACATAGGAATCGTCATTCTCCCCGAGATCGTGAAGCGCATAACTGATGGATAACGTCTCATTAAATGGTATCTCTGATACAATTCGCTTGGGACCAAGATACCCATAGGACCCAAACGGTTTTAGTTTGTCGAACTCTGCCTGGTTACATTAGTAGTATTGTTGTTGTGACAATTCCGGTCGGGCGGATGGTCTGACCGAATACCGGGTGGTCCCGAAGGAGGACGCCTCTCGCTCTCGCCTGCATCCTGTCTTCTCTCGTTTTGGTACCACGATTGGCGGTTACGAAAACCTCCATCCTGAAAGTTTCTGTTATTTCTGTCTCTATCATCATCAAAATAGGCTGGTCTAGTACGATCGAACTGTGCTAATAGTTCTTGGAATCTGTCCAGGTTCTCGCATCCCACACTATTGATTAAATTTTGGACATAACTTGGAAAATGAGCAGTTAGGAGCCAAACAATTTTCTTGTCACTAGCCTGGGGGTCACAAAGTTTTATCGCCGATATTTTCCCCATAGCGTAGTCTAAGTAGGATATGTCGTCCCGTTTGTTCCATCTACTTTCAAGAATCTTACGTTCAAACTCGTAGCGTTTTTGTTCTCCCCAAAATCTGGCTAAAAATTTGGTGCGAAACTCGTCGTAATCTTTAGGGAAAGGAGTAAGCGCCGTCAGCCAGTGCGCTGCGTTTCCGCGTAATAACTCCTGCATGAACTTCGGTTTTAACGACGGCGGAACGGCCTTCGTCAACGCCTTATAGTTCTCGGCCCTGTCTAGAAAAATTTTCGGGTTCTCATCCGGTGACCCTGCAAAGCAAAGACTTTGCGGAGGGGCCCAAGAGAATTTTAGGCCCACTCCCGCCGCGGAAGAATTCCCCGAGTTACATTCCCTTTCTTTTTCAATCTCCTCTTTAATTATTTCTTTTACATTTTGATCAATTTCTTTTAATTTGTGCCTTATTTCTTTGACTTCGTCTTCCTTGGTACTCCCTATTAAATTTACTTTTTTCTGGATCTGATTAACTTCAGAACTCAATTTTTGGTCGATTCTAGTCAAATCCTCCTGCATTTCTTGTTTGACGCACTTAATTTTCCCTGCTAAAGATTCGTCCAAAGATTCTATTTGATTCTCGCATCCTTTTAATTTACTACTCATTTGGAGTTCAAGGTCCTTAATTTCGGCCTCTGAGCGGTTAAGTTCCATGCCTATTTTCCCGACCTGACTTTCGATGTCACTGCATCGCTCTCCTAACTGTTCTTTCAATTTTCCTATTTCTCGATCTACTCCCTTTTCTAATTGTTTCATTTCCTTCGCCTGCTGGTCGAAACAGCTTTGTAATTGATCAAAGCGTTCGTTACATTTTTTTTCGTGTTCCGAAAATCGCTTATTGAATCTTTCTTCCGTCTCCCTTGCGCTTTCTAAAATTTGGCCTGCAAGTTCTACTTTCGATTCCCTGATACTTTCATTTATCTTTTGAAACTGTTCCTCCTGTTCTAATTTTGATTTTCGATCCCGTTCTTCCTGTTCTACTTTTGATTCTCTGATACTTTCATTTATCTTTTGAAACTGTTCCTGGATTAACTGACTTAAAATGAGACGGATGTCGTCTTTATTGTCCCCCTGTATTTGAGAACCGCTCGAACTATCTGAGCCCGCGAGATCGACTCCCGATTCGTCCAACATTTTGATGTTACGCGATTTTACTCGTTTTAATACGCGCACACGGTAACCACACAACACAACACACAGAACAATAACACTTACAAAAAAAATACCACATAAATTACATCATCAAAAGCCCACAATTTGTTAATTTCATGACAACGTCCTTCCATCCATTATTAAGTTAGAAAAAAAAATTAAAAATGACTAGAACAAAATTTTAAAAATTAATAAATTTGGAATGAGAAATCTCAGGGCGCTTATCTGGGATATAAAAAATTTGCTAAATCGAGCCCCACGGTGGGAAAGCCAAAATGTCATCGACGCGGGCGGCCGAGGCCCGGCAGTAGCTCAATCGGTAGATGACGCTAATTCCTTTTGTATTTGTTTTTTTTTTGCCTAGGGCTGGTGGAAGGAAGTTGACAGGGGACTGTTCCACAGAATTACACGACATTTAGGTGATTGAATAACAATTTTCATTTAATTTTTTTTCTTTGACTGGTGTCAGTGAAATTACATCTGGAAGGAATGAATTAAAAACTAAAATCCTACCTAATAAGCTCGGGTTAAATTGAAAGGTAAAAACTACTGCAAAAAAATAGAAAACTACTAATAAATTTACTTCTTAGAGCTAGTAACAAACATGCCAGGGCGCGGCAACGCTGGTAAAATCTTAAAAAAAAAAGAAAACGTCCTCGTTGCGCTCGAAGAGCAGGTAAAGGGAACTCATTAGCGTGAGTTTTTTTTCTTGCCAACAAGGCGACTTATGTTGAGGAGCGATGCGTCGACTGCTGTGCCGGGGTCGGTGAACTCTGCCTAGTTGACGTGGTGGTGTGTCCTCAGGGAGCGCCGGGCACTAGCGGCGGAGGCGACGGCGGCTGGCGGCTGGCAGCAGGCGGCGGGCCCGTGTCGTCTGCTCTTCCTCGCGGCAATTTTGCGGTCCATCAATTGTCGACCGGAGTGTCGGATCACGGTGTGGCTCAGAGAGTTCTCCGAATTAGTTCATGATAAAAGGCGTGTATGCGCCTGTTATCATTTAGCGGGTCTACTAGTGCGGTGTCCGAAAGCGGCTTGCTTTGACACTGAATTTACTTCCCGCGAGATTGTTAATAACAAAAGGAAGAACTTTAAAAGATCGAAACTTCTCCCAAATCTACACACAACCTCCCCTTACGTGCATTGCTCGCACGAACATTCTAGTCCACTTTCTCAACCGAAATCCCTTTGCGCCCACTCCCAAGCTCGCGAACTTATAAAGTTCTCAGGAGCGCTGCTTGCGCGCGTCCTCTCTCCACCGGCCCTGGCTATCAAGTCCTCGTTCTACCAAGTGCCCTATGCCACGTTCACCCTTCCTTCAGGTACCCGTCATTCTATTGGCCCAGAGATATTACGTTCTTTTAAATTTCCTGCCAATCAGAAGCATGGATTTGCCAAAATTTTCCATGGCCAGGCGCACTCCTCCTCTCTCTCTCTCTCTCGCATTTATCGTACACATGTGCGCTCTGCTCTGCTTTCATTGCGTCATGTAATGCTCGCTCTAATAAATAGTTTTTTCATTTACGGCTTAGGGCTTCCCCTCGCTGGACGGGCGTGGTGTTTATGGTTGTATAAACCTTCTGGAAAGGACCGGAAAGTCACTCACAGAAAAGGGTCGCGATTCCAAACAAGACGGAACATGCGCGGGCCGGGGTCGTAAATCCCATGGGGGGCACCGCGGCGGCGGCGACGGAAGAGTCGAGCGGTCAACACACCACC
Organism: Teleogryllus occipitalis; assembly: GCA_011170035.1. Lineage (NCBI taxonomy): Eukaryota > Metazoa > Arthropoda > Insecta > Orthoptera > Gryllidae > Teleogryllus > Teleogryllus occipitalis. Next base: position 57 of record BLKR01013393.1, on the reverse strand, counting down.
CCACTTCTCTACGACTACGTATTATTAATGTTAAGTAATAATCGTGCCGCCACAATA